>CP137679.1:12488206-12540706 GCA_037976565.1 Mesocentrotus franciscanus
AAGTTAACTGATTCTATCCGTGCAGTGCTTCTGATCACCAAATTTTTGTTGTTGTTGCAGAAAGGATGGTTATTATGTCTTTTTATGATTATATGTGATTTATTTATTCCACTTATATTAATAATAATAATAATAATATTTCAGCTTATATAGCGCTTAATACAATGTCTCTAAGCGCTTTACAGATATTCCTTTACTTGGTTGTTTTGCCATTATAGCCAATACTTCACCGGAGTCGCATGTGCATAGAAAATATTGATTCTATAAATCATTATGTTTTTCTCTGCGTGTGATTATTTTTTATTTCCTCAAAAAAAATTTCCGACCAAAAAAATAAAAAAATAAAAAATAATAAATAAAGGAGAGAGAGATAAAGAAAGCAGCGATTGGGATATGAAGAAATTGCACTTTGAGTCTATGATCAAGGAATATTAAGAGACTAAAAATAGAAAAATAAAAAGAATAATTGTGTATGAATTTATATGTCTTCCATTGTAGCAAGTCACTTTCCTGTAGCATATTTTTTTGCATCAAATGCTAAATACACAGAATATTAAAATATTGCAAAGTATATAGATTCCGTTCACACATGTCTGCACAGTTAGGTGTTTAAGAGACTGGAAGTGGGATATGTACTCGAGGTATGTGAACTGAACAAATTGCAATTCTTTTGAGAAAAATCTATTTTTCATCATAGTTCATGTCAACACAGAATCATTCTGGTCATATCGCAAGGTAGATGAATTGATTGCTGTTCTGTGATGATGGGATAAGAAAGAATAGTGACTTAGTTTGGTATATTCCTGTACAAAAGGCCCAAAATGAGGGAAATGTATTTTGCTACATATTTTGTATGAAATGCTATGCACTTTGCAGGAAAATTCAGACTTTTGTACAGGGTTTAAGATTGAAGATAGAGAAATGATGCTGTTTGTGCTATTGACAGATTGATATTGTTCATGATAAATGTATGTGTTCCATTAGATTTGAATACATTATACTAGTATCCCTATTGAAACGCATCTTGCCTATACATTTTTACTGTCAAAAACCAAAGTTGAGACATTGTAAAATCATAGAATATAAGCCTTAAGAGTTCAATTTTCTTGTGTGGGAATATGCTGAGTTGTGATGCGAGGTAAATGAAGCCGTATGACTTTGAAATATGTCGAAATGTTTTATTGTGAATGTTGCAACATTGCCAACAGTGGATTTATTGAAAAATTTTGGTTATTATATTAATTTGCAATAAGTCATGTAACATTTCTTTGTACAATTTATTTCAGTACTGTTTGACAGATTTTAATTTTATTGGTTGAACTGGCCTTCAAAGTGTGCCAATCGCCTAAAAAAATAATTTATGTGTAGCTAGAATGTATAAAATCAACCTAAAAAACCTATGCCAGATGTTTGATCTATAGGTCAATGGATAGAAGAAATTCAAGATTAAAGCTAATCTTGAGCTCTGGTATGGGAATCGTATTCGGAGAAAAATTGCTATGATTTATTCTGGATTGTTTATCCTGCATTAGATTGGTTGTTTGAACCAGTGAAATAAAAACAAATGCACAAAACTTTAACTGGGCATCATCTTCGATAAAAACCACAACTCCCATTTGCACATAGTGACCTGTGTTAAGCACATGGTGTCGGGCCTAAATACCCAGATTTCCTTATCTTTCTATGCTCATTACTCAGGCATTATACATTTTCTACTAAAATCGTTTGGCACATGTCATTTATTTGTAATCTTAAACATTCAGTGTAAGTTTTGTTGGATTCTGTGAGAATTTATTTTCTATCATTACCAGAACTCCAGCTTTTCTTTAATAGAGAATGTATTTGAACTTGCAGTATCTCTTTATACAAGTAGTATTTGAAGCTCATATTTTATAGTCACGTTGAACCGCTGACTTACCGAACATAATATTTGTTGTCATTGGCACACTTTAAAGCATCGCACTGGACATGCACTAAGCTAAGTTTGAGTTGAAGTTATTGAATTGCATTTTGGGAGAAGCTGGCTGCAATTAATTCTAAGTTAACACGATCGAAAAGAGTGGTGAGAAATGAAGTCGAGGGCAATTTCAATACCCAATTGTATATCTCTTAGAAACCCTGTTCGTATTGCATAACACGTCATTGTAATGTTCACATAATAATAATAATAGTGGGTTCTTGTATAGTGCTCATGTCTGTCAGACTTAACACTCCTGGGGCTCCACATTATTACCTCAGCTTTAGCATGGCTGCCATTACGGCGCTTGCTCTAGCATTTCAAGGAATCAATTCCTGCCAGGTACCCGTTTACATCACCTGGGTCAAGTGTGGCAAATGTAGATTAATGTCTTGCCATTTTTAAATAGGTGATGGCCAAGGCTATTGAAAGTGCCTTTGGTTGATAATTCAATAGTCTTTGCTTTCATGCTAACTGTATATTGTGGTGTAGATGGGTTGTTTGAACCAGCAAATTGTAAACGAACTAACAAACACCGGCTTGAAATCACATTTATTGAAAAGCACAACTCTCATTTGCACATATACAGATCTATCATCACATGTATATAAATGCTCCTTTTCTTTACAAAAAAAATATTTGTTCATCCCTTAGACATGATCTATCCAAATCATTTGGCTTTTTGTCATTTATTTGTTGTTCTGAACATTCATTGTTTGTTATTAGTGATGATTTATTTTCTGTCGTTATCTGAACTCAATATTACCTCTAAGCCACATTCAGGCATGATGCGTGAAACCACGGTGGATTTTTAATGATGTCAAGTGTAACATGCTTCACATTTCTGTATCTAAGTCTGCTTTAAACATATTATTCATTTTGAAATTTTGAAAATTTGGTACACTCGAAAAATGGCGAAAGCATCTGTGGCATGACAGTTTTTTATTTGAAATGTAGCGTGTTTGAGAATATGAGATACAGTGGTATGGAATTCAAATCGTGTCTCATACAAAATTCAAATGATGTATACTGCATCCATCTTGAGATTATTACTGTATTTATTTAACTGTGTTTTCAACGATGCACCTCCTAGTTTGCAATAATTTTATGGACTCTTGAGATAGAATGAATGCAAGTTTAGAAAGATATTCTTTGTCAATAGATCATTTTGATACTGTATGTTCAGAGTCAGAAGGGTGTTGACTCGGTGTTAAATCGGTGTTAAATCGATGTTAAATCGGTGTTACATCGGTGTTCAATCGGTGTTACATCGGTGTTCAATCGGTGTTACATCGGTGTTAAATCGGTGTTAAATCGGTGTTACATCGGTGTTAAATCGGTGTTAAACTATATGAGTAAACACCCTTCTGGCTCCAGCCAGATGATGTATGTAACTATATTTACTATTTGTTAATATTTGATATGATTATGATGGCGTTGCAAGACTGAAAAGATTGTCATTTATGGAAGGACATTTAAGAATTGAGATAAATGGAGGTTATTGAACAAAATTAACATGTACTATTGTGTATGGTTAGATATTTGATTGAATGGTTAGTATTGTTATATATTTTGTAAACACTATAATGATACATTGCCTTACCAATACATGTAAGTGCTTGATAAGCTTTTAACTTTCTTTATAAATGTAATATCATTGTGGTTTAAGTTCAAGCCTGTTCTTCAACTTTCTGTTAAAGAAAGTTCCCATGTGTCTTAAAAAGATCAATGCAACTTATTACTTGAAATAGATCTCACAATAGATATTATGTATTGAATGTATTTGGTAGATTGAATCTTTAGAATACTATCTTTGTTTATGTTTAGAAAATGACTCATTTGAGGTACCGGTATGTAAGTTCAAACGTGTAGCTGTGATTCTTTCCTTTTTAAAGATGCAGATTATACAATACAAATTATGTTTTCATTTGAAAGAGAACTGATGAAATCTATAGATGAAGCATACAAAAGTAAGGTAGGTCTACAAATCAACAAAAAGTAGGAATGATAAAATTTCAAATTCATACACACAGAAGGTCTATTAATGAACTGCATGTTGCATCATTTATCTTATTTATTTGATAATATTTGGTTTTGTAATTATGTTGATTTTTGCCTCAATTAGTGGTTTTAAAGAATCTGCTTACATATAAAAATGTATAAAAATATTGTTTCATGTGACGAGGGAATACCGGGTGCTGTAGGACATATTTATGTTTTTTTGCCTAGAGGCTTGTTCAGATATGATATTTTACATGAAGAAAGAAAATGCAGTGGCTTACTGAGCCATAACTGAAAAGCATTAAGAGAGGAAAACATCTTTTGTATATCATCTTCTCTGAATGCCAGTTAACATTTATTTACTACAACTCATTCATCATTGTGAAATATTTAAATCAACTCTAAAAAGAGTCGTTCTAAATAAATTATTGATATGTAATGCTACATCTTGGTAAAAAAAATTTGTTTGGATAAGTCGAAAAAAGTAATGAATAACAGTTCAAGCTTGATATTTGCTAGAGATCAAGGTTGTTACACAAAATTTTGTGGGGGTGGTTTCACAAGCAATGAGAAAACAGTTTCAATTTTATGTTTGTAAGGTATTATTAAGAGATGTTATGTATTTTGGTGCAAATTAATATGTGATGAAATCACTGTTGAATTTCAAGTTTGTTCAAGATCAAGCATTGTTACAGTTGTATTTTAGAGAGCCAATGTTTTGTTTGTATAAGCTGAAAAATGAAGACATCTTACTAGGTAAATGTTGAGTTATGATAGTTTACTTTTTATTCACTATGGAACCTGGCCCCATTTCACAAAACTTGTCATCAATGACAAATGAAAGTTTCTGTTATAAGCTACTGAAATCCTCGCTTCTGATTGGTTATCAGCAGATTTGTCACTGATTTTTGTCATTTTTCATTGAAAAAAGGCTTGTGAAACGGGTCCCAGGACTGTCACATTGTTTAGAGCAGCTTCTCAACTGGACGCGCCCACCAGTGACTGATGGGCCATGAAGCTTTCTCTGACGGGTCGTGAGGTCGGCAGAAAAATATTGATAAAATAACAATGAAATAAAAACTGTTTTATATTACATGATGCATTTGGTACTTTCAGCTACTGTATATACTGTTAAGTGTTACAAATTTTCTCAAAGAATTTGGTCTTTATGAAATTCCGGCGGGGAGGAGTAGTGTAGAAGTCTAGCTGGTGTATTTGCACCCAAGCATGCACACGTGCCACACTTTCATCTCATTTTTCTCATCAAGTTTTTGTACGGTGGGCCTCGAAAAAGTTTTAAATTTGTCAGGTGGGCTTCAATGTAATAAAGGTTGAGAAGTGCTTGTTTAGACTACTTACTGTAGAACAAACATATGCACTGTATGTGTGAACAAGTTAACTATGCCAGTCCAGAGTTTGTTCTAAAGCCAGAAAAGAATTAGAATACAATTAATTACTGTGCTAGTATTCGATATTTTGAAATCCGATCACATTCACAGGAATTGTCTAAACTGTGCTTGTTGCGTAATTAGATTCATAAGATGTTGGATTGAGAAATCATCCTTTACTTGTCCTGTTGTCGAAGGACATTTTCAAATAGAAAAATGCATCACTCTTGACGGTTTTGGTCAAGCGATAGCTCATTTTACTTAGCTTGTTTGAAGTTATGTCAAGTTTACTAGAAATAGAGCTAAGAAGTGCAATCTTTTCACATTTAGTGAAGCAATAAAAAACACACTTTTTGCCAGTACTGTATAAAAGAGCATTGTTTGAGTTTTTATTGAATTGTGTAGTGACTATGGATGGGCGGCCTTTAAAGAGAGGTAGCCCCTATTAAAGATTGTTTGACTGTAGTTTGTTGATGTAGCAATATTTCAATGATGGCTTTTATTTTCATGGAGGAAAAGAAATTGGTTTGAAATTTCAGGAAATTTGCACAAAGACTTATATAATAACTTGTATATTGAGAGACAGAAGGCGTTAGCTCTATTTAATCTCACCAGACACTATTTAATTTTTAATTTTAATTTTTTTTAATTATTATTATTATTATTATTATCATTATTATTATTATTATTATCATTATTATTATTATTATTATTTTATTTTATTTATTTATTTACTTATTTATTTATTTATTTATTTATTTATTTATTTATTATTATTATTATTATTATTATTATTATTATTATTATTATTATTATTATTATTATTATTATTATTATTATTATTATTATTATTATTATTATTATTATTATTATTATTATTATTATTATTATTATTATTATTATTATTTTTTTTTGGGGTGGTAATTCACAATATATTACACACCCATAACCACAGGTTTTCTACCCCCCCCCCTAAACAAGTTCTAGCCATGGGTCAAAATCAAACCCTTTTCTAATTTTTTCATGCCTTTTCACTAAAACTGTATTCCCTAAACAAGTTTAACCCCCTCTAACATTTTCTAAACTCTAAACTTCTAAAATAAACCTCTAGTCTAAAAAGGGTACTCTGAATTAGTTTTGACAAACTGGACAACTACCCTTTTCACCCATTTTGGGGGTTGCGCCTGTGTGCAATATATAAGAATGCCTCCCCCAGCCCCTCCACCCCCCGGACAATATAATGTTTGTTCAATATACATTTCATAATCTGCCTACCTCTTAAAGATAATCTTTGCTCCGAATTTCAATGAAACCATGCAAATGAGTTGTTTTATAAGTAACATAATTTTTGTCTGAAAAATTCAGATTTGGGTTCATGAGTGACAGCTATTACAATATTTATATTTATATTGATTGTTCCATGGAAATCAATACTTGATTGATAGGACTGATAAGTTACCATTCTTTCTGTGATTGAATCACTAAATGCATAATCACCTTGCTCCATCTCCTATATGAACTTCACACAGCACTTTAATACTTTACCAGAATTATACTCGTGGGGAAACTTCTAACTTAAAATTGTCATAAGTAGAAACATTATCGTGCCTGACGTTTATGTTTAAAAACATACTAATTAGACAAGAGAATGATTACACGTTTCCTTTAGAATATGTATTTTTTGTAAGATCAAACTCAAGAGATTCCCCAGAAATTTAAACCCACATTTTTGCCCCGGATTTTTGATCCCCCCCCCCAATGTTGTCACTGGTTTGTTATCGCTCAAGTTTGTTGTACCGTAGAGTGCGGCTGGCTATCTAGGCTAGCTATGCTATGCATGCAACGTTAACGTGTTGTACTTGGAATTTGGAATTGTGAGTCCGATCTCACATGCATAGACTACTGTTTGTTTAGCTAGCGACGACGGGGAACAATTTGTACGAGCATCAACATTTTTTACTGGAAAATAATACGAAAATGGACCGTTGATTCAATCGGTAAAGAGGTATATGATTGAGTACATATAAGTATCCTCGAACATCTTGGAAAAATGGAGTTTACGTTCAACGTTAATCATCTTTTGGTGAAAGTATTGCAGTTGTCGACAGAAATCTGAGGCCGTATCGTACACACTCTCATGGGTGAGTAGACAGCGGGGCGGAGCAGGCGTGAAATTTGTCGCTCATTACTGTAGGCTCATGTTTGCATAGCGGGTATGGCTATATGGGAGAGAGTTCACTGTTGTCAAACCTCGCTTTCCATTAAAAAAAAAATGGGAATAGACCTCTAGCAATATTAAGCAACTAAAAACAAACAAACATAAAACGACATTAAATAATCTCAAAGATACACAGTGCAGTGTAGCATGCGATGTGATTGTGAAGATATGAATTCAATTTTCAATCTGACTGTGTTAAAATGTTGTCTGTTGTGTTGAGAGTGAGATTGACTTTGTCTTTGACTACTGCAGATAAATGGCATGGCAATGATGATAACCGTGATGACTTATTAAATATATTGATATCACCAAGCCTTACTTGGCAAGAATTTTCTGTGTGGAGACTGGAGAGCCATGTAAACAAAAACACAAATGTGAATGTAATCGCACATTCATGTACATGTACGCAATGAACCTTCCAAATTTCCGGCCTGTGCTCCTCCGTGAATGTGCTCCTCCGTGAATGTTTATGAATATGATGCAGGTCCCTGCTGTTAGTGTTAAACCCTTTCTGAAACTCATACTGTCAGTATAATGTCCAAAATGTTGAGGTGACATGACTTTTTCCCTTCTGCTTAAATTAGAGAATGTTTGGACCACAATAGAAAACATGAAATCCGTGAAAAGCTATACCATAATAATTGGCAAATATCGGGGGGAAAAAACAAAACTTACCTCTTGCAATTTAAAAAGAGGGCTATCCATTATCTGAAAGAAGACCCCAACGTAAATTGCAAATGAATGATATTTGTACACAACAAACAAGAGAGGTGTCCATGATTATGTCACAATCCTTTGACCAAATTGCCAATTTGATATTTGCACAGATGTAGTGATTTCATATTGAAACATTCATAACTCTTTTACTATTGACCCGATTAATTTCAATCTTTTGCCATTCTGTTCTCTTATTTTTCTTCTTTCTCTTCTTTCCTACAAATGAACTCATGAAATACAATGTAGGTGAGATTGACCTTTTAATACCGGTAATAAAATCATCAATATTATGAATCGACAAATCCGTACATGATGATGCATGAGTATATGACACATTCGTTGGTTGATTATAATGCGGACGAAATGTACAGTTAACAACTAAATTATTCATATACTGCACGTAGAACTTTAGCTTACATTTAGCGCATGCGCAGAACGTTCATCCGATCTCAGCCTCAGTTTTGAAATTTGGCGCCTAGCCGAGCCGACATGGGCCCTTTAGATTGGCTATCGCTGGCTCCTATAGGCTCTATGTTATAAGACATTAGTGCAAGGAGCTAGCTTGCGATTTTCCGTTTTTACCGATACCAAAATTATGATATTCCCGTCAAATCTTCTATTTGTTACGATTTTTTCAGCGTCCTTGAAAAGTTAAGTATTTTTTTGTAAGTGGGGGCCCTCTATCACTTTAATTCGACACAGCTGGAGCGTATCGGCCAATCAGAGCGCGTAAACTCATTGTACAGCGCGGAATACGAATAGTTCTACGTGTACTGTAGATCTAGCCTTACCAAGTTTTGTACTTTTTAAAAACCCATTCTCTACTGGAACCGGGTAGTTCCTGCATTACATGTAAACCCTTCGAAAATATGAGTATTCATTTGACAACAGGTTAATGTGTGAAAAATTGATTTGTCCCAATTTATTTTTCTTGAGAAAGTGACATGATATTAGGCCAAATAACAATAAGGTATATTTATTCACAGATATTGTGCTAATATTTGAGTACATGTATACTGATGCAATGTATGACAAAACTAATGATTTGTATCATTTTAGCCCACTTGCTAAGCATGTTTTAAAATTCAGGAACAATGAAAAATGTACCGGTACATGTGTTCAGCTTGAATTAGCTAAAGAAGCTATTTATACAAAATGTACTTGTACATCACAGCCTTTTTGGTTTTTTTTTATTGCTTTTTTTCTGAATAGTAAATAGTAAAAAAAAAAAAAGAAGGCGGGCGGGGCCGCGGGGACGAGAAACTCATTATTTTTGTAATTTGGCCTTAAAGCTTACATCTAAAAGTATTCCACAAAGGCCCTGATTCAACCAGTCCACCTTTCAGACTCGATTTACGAAAAATAAATCAAATTTACAAGGGGTATGAATAATTTAGTTGTTAACTGTACATTTACATGTAAATATAATTTCATCAATAGGATCTCTATCATTTTGATCACATGACATTGTCACATTTTGCCCTCAGATCCGAGGACCACCAAGCGAATCTGGAGAAGGTGATTGATCAGATGGGGATGGCTTCGTCAAAGGTAGGCTAATTAATGTATTCCATCACAAATTTGTTTCCACAATAGTATTCCTGTAGCTGTAGTTACAGATTTCATATGATCTTATTTCAAATACCGGTACGTGTAATAATGCAAGCGTATTCAAATCACTGAGATGCTGTAGGGATATTAGAAGGATATTTTAGATTTGTGCCATATTTAATTATACACTAGTACATTGTATTTACTGTTCAAGATAAAACAATGTACATGTTTGATAGAGCAGAGAAAATGTGTGTGTTCTCCTTTGTGAAAAATATGTTTGTAAAATTCCATGAAAACTTCGAAATTTGAAGTTGAAACTTATTAAATATAAGGAGTTCAAATTATCAACATATTTCTTCAGAATTGGTGAAGCATTTATGTTATGATGTTAATCTGTCTAACAATCATCTACGTTGGAAGTTGGAAGTTCAAAAGTTCAATGGGGGAATAAGTCTTCGATTTTTATGAATCCCTAGTCTAGATGTGGATCACAATATGTTGGAAAAATTTGATCTAGTTGTCTATCCTAGAAACAATAACAGAAAAAAAATTGTATTGACCTTTTATTTATTATCTGCACTTCTTTTGAACATGGTTCATATACAGTGCATTAAAGTTGAGTTTTAAAGTAAGATTTCCTGTTACATTCATACATGTACATGCTCCATAAATATAAATACTTGTATGTGTTATAATGTTTCTGTACTACTTACTCTATATTTTACTTATATCTCTCTTGTTTATATGTATTTTTTTCCTTTATTCTAGGCCCAAGGTTTAAAACATGTAATCACCACGGCTCGAAGACTACGTTTTACAGACAATAAACTGTATGTTGTCACAGATTCCTCCGCTAATGGGTATGTTCAAATTCTTTTATTTTCACTGGGAAATATGTTAAATACTGATAAGATGAATACAAATTTAAGTGAAAACAACTAAAGATGACACAGGTTAGTATTCTGAAAACGATGTTGTCTTTTCATGTTTGTTGGTAAAATGATGATAATTGTCATAACAAATGTAAATTTAGAAAAATCATTCTGTTAATGTTTGTGAAAAGCTGGTTGCAAATGCGTAGCTATTTAAAAGATAATGAGAAGTATTTATTCCAGACAATTTCAAGTTTTTATAACAATTAACATAATTTGTCCCTAACATGAAAATGAACACATCATTTTCAGAATATACATGTAGCCATCAGTGTGTATACATGGATATATGTTCCCTTATTTGTGACTCTATTTTGCCTAATTGATGAGGAATACATGCATCAGAGACTCCAAGTGCGAACATAAAAAAGAAAAAAAGAAATGGAAATGGGAAAAAAGAAATGGTTCACAATACCAAATGCACTGTATCGAGTGTGTAACACTTTCTATGTCCATGAGTCAAAGAAGGACAAGGAACTCTTCCTAGTAGTGATGATGCACTCTGCATCACTTCATCAATGCATCACTGGGAGTTAAATGAAGGATAGTCTTTGCTCGCAGACACATATAGCTCTCGATGGAGTCAGAATACTGAGCATAGTATACATGTGATTAATCAGTACAAGCATGGTACAAGAGACCAATCAACAACAAAAAAGAGCCTTTTTCTGTATTTTGGGGTTTGCATGCTGGTAATTTAAAATCTTTCTTCTGTTTATTAAAGAGACATTGCTGGTTTAGAGACCCAAATTGCACTGTAATGTATTGTACTTTTGAGTAGTTAATTGATACACACTTGGTTCATATATATATATATAATGTGGCAAAAATGCAGCTTTTTTTTCTTCATGGTGATGTAAAGTGTAATAATGATTCACATTTCTGTATCTTATAAGTATAACACAGAGCTCAGTGAGTGAATGTCCGCGCAGGGCCTTAGTTGGGTGCAACTAAATTGCCATTAATTTCTACTTGAAGCAACTGTGGTGTTTTACTACACTGTACGCCATTTCTAAACGAGCCTTTATCAGTACATGTATCATTGTATGTGTACCGGTACATGTATGTAGAGTACATGTATGGAAGTTAAACTTGAGTTACTTTCTGAATGGTGCTGGATATGCAATCATTTCCTCTTAATTCTCCTTGATGGCTAAACATTTGAACATATATAGTGTGGGGATGATTACCTCTTTCAACAATTTACATGCACATGTACAAATAATATTTTGTTTAAATCATTGATTCTGTTAAAGTCACAATTATGTCCATATTTTATGTACCGAGGGTAATTCTATACTTGTATATCTCCAAGAACATGCAACATACAGTATGCAGTATTTGCATGATTGTACATGTACTCTACAAAATTGAATACTGTACTTTGAACTATCTCAACAACAAGAAAAAATAAGAACAGGGCCCTTTTTCACAAAACTTGTCATCAGTGACAAATGACAGTTTTTGTTATAAGATACTGAAATCCTTGCTTCTGATTGTGGTTATCAGCAGATTTGTCACTGATTTTTGTCATTTGTCATTGAAAAAAGGCTTTGTGAAACGGGTCCCATGTCTGTTTCAGTAGACTACTCACAGCTAGTCTTGCATGAATGCAGGTGATCACTCTTGCATAGATTTTGTGACAAGAGTCAGAGGCCCACCTGTATTGTATAGGGGTAACTTACAGGTCAAGTGAGCTCGCTGGTCAGGTGTATATACTGTATATGCTAAATAGATGAAAGATCACTCTCCTGAAAAGGGTGGGTTTAAACAAACAAAATTATGAATTGAAATATGAAGAGTGCAGTGATGTGCATCGTCAAATAGTTTGGTTCAGTTCAAAGAATGAATTTTAGAAGAAAAAAAAGAAAGAAATTGCATATATTATATATATATAAATATACTGAAAAGGTGGTCAGCGTCGGTTATAATTTTGTACCATTTACATGTAGTCATATGTATAGTTTATTACATAACATAGCTTTGCTTACTTTTATCAAGTTGAACTTCTTGATGTATATAAAATTAAGGATCCATTAAAGATCCATTAAAGGACAGACCCTTATTACTCTGTGTGAAGTGATTACATTTCTCTGAACTCTGAAATATGCTTTTTCAACTATCATGGCCAATTTGATTCAATTTCATTGATTTTTTGTTTGTTCATGGCCCTATCCGTAGCATTGCTACACATACAGTATTTTCTCCATTGATCCTTTTTAACTTCATGGATTTAGTAATTACAGTATGCATATCTACATGTACTGTACTGTACATACATGTATGGGTACAAGGTACTTGTAGGTACATGTAGATAAAATAAGTAAAACTGTATGCCATCCCATTCAGGCTACATACTGTACATGTACAGGTGCCCATTCAAATGTTAGAACCATTTAAAACTATACTTGTACACTGGTTCATATACATGTAGCTGTGTGTTCATAGAATTAACATCATCGTCATCATCGTCGTTGTTGTCATTGTCATCATTATCATCTTCATCATCATTATTTTTATTACAATAATAGAAAATAAAATTTAAAAATGTGTTTGAAGCTACATGTACCTGTACATCATGTACAGTTGTACACCCACTGTAACTGCAATGTACATTAAAGCCTACTTGATAACAAGGTCGCAAAAATGTACATCAATGCTTTAATGACATCATTTTATGTTATTGAATTCAAAATGTATACGAGCACATAAAGGCTTCCCTCCATGGCAAAAAGTGCAACAGTCACACTTTAATGGTACCGGTAGTCAATTAGAGCTCTATCAAATTAATAGAGCGCTAATGATAATGCATTCGATTGTGGATGGATAATTGATGAGTCATTGATCTAGATTCATACCCATCTGTAGCTAATGACCTTCTGGCTTTATGTGCAATTAGAGAGCCATCCGAAATGATTAACTGGACATGTGTGGTGCATAATTGTACAGTTTGATTCCATTTTATATTTATGACTTACATGTACATGTACATGTATATGCATGTAATGCACAAGTGTAGGATCTGCTATATTTGTACATTACTTTTTTAATAACCCATAACTGTACAGTATCTTCTTTTAGTGACATTTTGCATTTTCTTTTGATTCAGAATGATAGGACTTACACATTATACATAAGCAGAAGGAGCAAAAATCACAAAACTTTTAAAATCTTTTTCCAATGCTGTACTAAAGTAGGAAGGATTTAATTGTAACGAATCATTATACCGGTAGTCTTTTAGTTGGTAACAATATAAAATCACCCTTAGTGTACAAATTGAACAGAAATCAGTTAAATTTTATAATTTTCTCTCACATTGGTTCATTTTATAAACATAATTATTTTTCTCCAAACGATGAAGGAATGGAAAAGAAGATTAATTGTTGCCAATTGGAGGAGGGAAAACTGATTAATCAAGTTTAGAAAATAAGAAAACTCAGAGCTGCTATGGATTAAAATGTACGAAAGGTACATACTTAGGTAATTATGCAATTTCATATCATATACATGTACATGTAGAGTAAATGTAGCAATGCTACTGAAATTTATGTTACCTTGGACGTATGCTTTAAGAAAAATCCCATCCATGTGTCTAAAAAATGGCTGACATGACATGACTAATGACGTAATATTTTTTCCATTGTTAGTGACCTTGGAGCAGTGGTCGGCATCCTAAAAACAGGGAGGAAGAATCTATTCGTTCTTGATCGCCATGGTAACCAGACAGAGATGCAGCCTATCTGTGTCCTGGATTTCTACGTCCACGAGTCGTGTCAAAGGAAGGGGTACGGCAAGAAACTCTTTACACACATGCTTCAGGTCAGTAAAATATGTTTTATTTTTTAAATTTTAAATGCAGTGATGAAAGATGAATACATGTACTTTATGACTCTGATTGAAAGTTCTGGATTTGAAACCAGGAGCTTATGTCACTAGAGCCTCTTTAAATGAGCTAGTAGTACATGAACATGTATTTTATTGTGAAGTGGAGAAATATAATGATGATGGTAATGATGATGGTGATGATGATAATGACGACGATGATGATGATGATGATGATGATGGTAATGATCATGGTAGTGGTGGTGGTGTTGGTGATGAGATACATGTACATGTACATATAGATGATATTTTTAATGTTTTTTTTATTATTATTTATTTCATATAATTTAGTTATTTATTATTTTCATATTTTTATACAAATATTACTGTAAAATAGTAGCATTCTAGTATTGGTCATAGAAATTCTAAAGTTATTACCTCTATTACTATCATAAGTTCCTTTAAGAGTGTTGGTGCTAATTTTACAGTCATCATCATCATCATCATTATCATCATCATCAACCACATCCTCATCTTTGTAGTTCATATAATGTACATGTACCTTCATCATTATTTTTATATCATTTTCTTCAAAAGGAAGATTCTTGTAACACCAAAAGAATTTTGAACAAAAATAGTATGTTCCATAAAATAAGAACATCTTTATTTCCACTGTGTACAGGCTGAAGGCGTGAAACCACATCACCTCCCAATAGACCGTCCATCACACAAGTTTCAATCATTCCTTATGAAGCACTACAAACTCAGAGCTACAATTCCTCAGGTAAGATTCAGCAAATTGAGCATTTAGCCTAATAATCATTAAAGGTGGCGTGTCCCTTTTGCAGGCTGAACATATAAACTTGTGTGAATCCTATGGTAAACAAGAGATAATATCAACTAAGAACTCCCCTGAATAGATTAGAACTGGTAATTGCCTTTATGTGAAATTATATCAACAGTTAGATATTTTCGCAACGCATTTTGAAAATTATGCGTAGAAAATAGTCTGATTTTCAGACCCTTGTACCGTATGGTCTTACATTTTGTGCTGCGCAAAGATTCAATCAGCTTTATTTTGGCCATTACAAGAAGTGGGTTATTGATGTGTACAAATGCTTGTGTACCCTTTACAGCTCATGTTATGTATGTTATTACCAAAGAAAACAAATCAGTCAGTCACTCAATAGTGTCTGACAGTAAAGTCTAGAAAGTAAACGGGTTTCCTTGCATAATTTGAATACTAGGACACTGCTAACGTATTATTTTCATAGATAGAACATACGTGACATGTTCATAATTCCTGCAAATTTCTACAGAATTTGATGTTGGCTGCCATAAGGATACACTACCTTTATCAAAGACAATACATGTTATTGGTCTACCTTGTTGTATGTTGTTTACTTTGTCTCGAAAAAACAACATGAAATTTTATCGTGTCTGCATACAATTGTCATATTTTTTGACAAGCATTTACCTTCTTGTCTTTGTTGTCTTGTTTTTTCTTTCTGCCTGTGACACTTAACTCTCATTTCGTTACATGGATAAATTTTAAATGTTTACAATACTCCCTACTGCACATACATGTACATATACATGTAATGTACATGTAATGTACATGCAATTGTGAAATAATGCCTACAGTGTCGGTATCTATAGACTTCTAGACTTCCTGATTCTTCTTTGTCATCTGCCAAACCAAGCATGTATTAATGTCGAGCATGAGAAGATCTGCAACCACATTACATGTTTGTTGTTACAATGCATGTATTGAAAAGTGAAGGCCTTTCATAGTAACACAGAAGATAAACTTTTCCCTACCGGGCTTATAAACATACAAGAGGAATGTCGACAGTGTTTATAAGAAAGAGAGACATGATGATATTAGACGGTTCTTCATTAGAAATTTGAAGTAGGGTCCATAAGATATATACAGGAAAATTATCACTTATTATCTTAATTTTGGTTCAACAAATGCTCTCATTAAATTTTTTTTTTAAAGTTACAAAATACTGAAAAAATTATTGGCATTAATGTTCGACATTCGTTTAATTTTTCTTTGTAGTTCAAAGCTTATAGTATCATATGATGTGCCAACGTCTATTGTTACTTACATGTATATGATATTCTCTTGATGTTTGAGCATTTTATGTTCAAGGAATAGTATATGTTCGTACGATGGGAAGTGTATCACCTGACCTTACAATCATATGTTTTGTAAATCGTTGGGGATATTGCACTAATCCATTACATGTAGTCATGTACCGATAAGGCTGCAGCGCCGCATAGGCTGCATCCCCGATTTTGACATTTCATACACTAAAAAAATAAAAAGTGAAAAAAATACTGCTCTCTCCAGCCGAAGTCACAGTCGTGTATTGCGACATAGCTAGCTGGGCTGGCGCGGGCTGCGAGGATTGCTTTAGCGATGGCACAAACTTAGATCTACACTGTAGATTTACCAGCAGTTTTTGTTTTGTTAGATATGAAGTTTATTTACGAGATTGACAAAACTTTGCCCTTCATGCCAACAATATAACACAAAATTGTCGGTAAGACATGTCTAGAAATGTCCAGTACCATTGCACATTAACTGGTATAGTCATTGTACATGTAGTCCCATATGTACGAACTTGTGCTGTTTTCATGGTTTTGACTTGCGATTTTTTACTGTTGTGGCGCATTGGCTGCACCCAGACTTTTTGATATTTTCTCTTCCAAAAATACTGCGGCTTTTACGCCGGCAAATACGGTATATATGAAAGTTTGGCTTGGAAGCCCTAAGTGAATTGCCTGTGTAATGCCCTTCATTTACCAATGCCTTTGTCTTGTTATTTTTTACAGGTGAATAATTTTGTAATATTTGAAGGATTTTTCAACAACCAACCAGAGACCAGCTACTGCAGGAGGAGGGGCATGGGTAAGCCCCCCGTCCCTCCTAACAACAGACAGGGTGAGTAGCAGGAATGGTGTCTGTAGAGGGGAGGGAGGGAGAGGAGGGGATGGTGTAAGGGAAGGTGGAAGCTCTTGAAATTATAAAGCGAGATAGAGAGAGAGATAGATAAGTTCCTCCCCAAATGTTCCAGTACTCAGATTTATCGTTTTATCAAAATGCACTGGGCTGCTGTACAAAAAGTGTAAGATTATGTAGATGAGGAAAGTGATCCCTATGTGATTGGGGGAAGAGTATACAGATTGGTATGTTGACATACCAGAAGAGCATTCATTCATATCCCTTCTCAGCGGATAATGTCTGCCGGAAGGTTACTAACTCCAGAAGGGTGTTATCTCTATGTAAATATATGAATGTACATCCTTCTCATTCTCAGCCAGGAGAAAAATAAAAAATACATAGAAGAAGAGAGCCATTTAGCTCTGGAAAGCTCTAAAATTACTCTGGTAAACTGCAGAAACAATAAAATACTTACATATCATTGTGCTGCCAACCATTCCGTTTTTTTCCTCCGAATTATGGTAGTACGTTTTTTCTTCATAAAATACGTTTTGTTTAAATAATTTTTTTATTTTTATTACATACCGCACATCAAACAATTGCCCTAAAATGTTATTTTGATCATAAATTCAATAGAAAACTAAGGTTAAAACATACTTGAAAACATGCTTGAAGAGAAAAATATTTTCAAAAAGAATGAAATGCCGATAATACCAAAATAACAACAAAAAAAAAACCTACTGTACTTGTAAATAAACTATAGGTCCTAATATGGGAAAAACAGCATGAGGAATGGACATTTCTGCATTGGAAGTGTGGTGCGCGTGGTTGTAAGTTTTGTTTTAATGAATCCTTTTTTGCTTGAAATTCCTTTTTTTTGCCATCATGGTTCCTTTTTTGGGTCGCACAAGGTTGGCAGCTCTGAATGTGAGATAATTGCACTTTTACACCGCTGTCAGCAGATGATACATCATTCAAAGGACTCTCTGGTTTCAGTTCTTTCCTCTAAGTCTTCCACCTTTTCTTCTCCCTAACCCATCACAGTCCACCAGCCCTCACCCACCACGCCCCATCGCAACGCTACCTCATCGGGTGTGTGGGGGACCAGTCCGTCCCCCGCAACGGCCAGGAAGAGGGATAAAGAGGTCCTGAGGGATGTCAGACCGCCCTCTAGAGGCTCATTGTCATCAAGTGGCTCCAACGACGGTGTTGCTGGTTTAGAGCTGTCCGGGTTGGAGTGAGTATCTCAGATTCATTTTGTTTTCATGTGTGCATGCATATTGCACAATTTATATATACATGTAATACAGTGAAACCTGTATATAAAGACCACTCAAGGGAAAAATGAAATGTGGTCTTTATAGACAGGTAGTCTTTAATACGTGCAGGTTCCTTCAAACCATATTCAAGGGAAACAACAAATATGATCTTTCTATACAGGTGGTCGTTAAAGCAGGTTTGACTGTAATATGCAAGATATCTGTTGAAGATGTTAACAAGTCATAATTTGTCCATAATCAACATTTAAGAGATGTCAATTGCCTTCCTCTTATACCTGGAGAGCTAATTAATTCTGGATTCAAAGTTATAATTATGCCTCCGCTACAACGTAGCCGGAGGCATTATGTTTTCTGGTTGTCCGTCCGTCCGTACGTACGTACGTACGTCCCGTTCTCGTGATCGCGTTATCTCAAGAACCAATTGATGGATTACCGCCAAACTTGGGTCATGTATGTATCTTGCAGAGCTAATGAAGTGATTAGATTTTGGGGTCACGAGGTCCAAGGTCAAAGGTCACAGGGCCCATTATGTATGCAAAAATACTTTGTGATCGCGTTATCTCAAGAACCGATTGATGGATTACCGCCAAACTTGGGTCATGTATGTATCTTGCAGAGCTAATGAACTGATTAGATTTTGGGGTCACGAGGTCAAAGGTCAAAGGTCACAGGGCTCATTATGTATGCAAAAATAGATCGTGATCGCTTATCTCAAGAACCGATTGATGGATTACCGCCAAACTTGGGTCATGTATGTATCTTGCAGAGCTAATGAACTGATTAGATTTTGGGGTCACGAGGTCAAAGGTCAAAGGTCACAGGGCTCATTATGTATGCAAAATAGCTTGTGATCACGTTATCTCAAGAACCGATTGATGGATTACCGCCAAACTTGGGTCATGTATGTATCTTGCAGAGTCAATGAACTGATTAGATTTTGGGGTCACGAGGTCAAAGGTCTAAGGTCACAGGGCTCATTATGTATGCAAAATAGCTTGTGATCACGTTATCTCAAGAACCGATTGATGGATTACCGCCAAACTTGGGTCATGTATGTATCTTGCAGAGTCAATGAACTGATTAGATTTGGGGTCACGAGGTCAAAGGTCACAGGGCTCATTATGTATCTCAAAAGCTCGTGATCGCGTTATCATTAGAACCAACAGATGGATTACAATCAAACTTGAATTTTAAAAATTGCTTCCATTTTGGTTTGTAAAATTGCTCTATGGCGGAGGCATCATTTTCGACTGCGCTCAGTCGAAGTTCCATCTAGTTTTTCTTTTTGTTCTTGTTCCTCTTTCAGATAATTTCTTTCACATAAATTGTCTAAATGTACTTCAATTTAAATTAGGACTTGTCCAGGTGTTTGTTAAAGACACATTTATGGACTAAATTTTTGCATCATTTCATCATAAATGTAGATGTTGATTCAAAAGTCTAAGGCATGTCTTTAACAGTGCAAATTGGGGCTGTAACTGTTTAGATAACTGTGATAAAACAGTTTTTTGTAAATGTGGTTCTGCATGTATAATATACAAAAGTTTCCTTTGACAAGTCTCATTGAGAAACAATCTTCATAGAAACAAGATAAAAATGGTGGAGATGGTTCATGTGTAACATCTCCAAACACCAACCTCCATTCTGTTCCTATTCTATATCAGGATATCAACCCGGGGGATGGGAGCCCACGCCAGTAGCTACAGCAGGTACGCCCAGAACTCGACCCCGCCCGTTGGTAGGATAGGCAGTGCAGGGAGTAGGCGTGGCTCCTTCACCAATTCACCCATCACTGGCAGTCCTGTACAAGGTAAAACCATGTTGTTATTTTGGAGAGTGCAAGAGTCAATCATGTAAAATGTGTTTTCGAGGAAAATAAGGAACAAAGTTATTAGTACATATTCAATTATATGTTTGCTCAAATTAATCTTTTTCCATATGTAGTGATTTGTGAAATAAATGAAGGGAAATGTAATTCATCTGTTTGGAGCCTCGATGATCATTACTCCATATGGGTTATTAAACCCCCTTGTGCCTGCAGACATACAAGACGTTCGCCTTCTTATGTTTCCTTACCAAAATATAGCATGGACTTCAAGTATATACTACAGTGATACCTGTCTATAAAGACCACTAAAGGGAGACAAGAAAAGTGGTCTTTATAGGCAGGTGGTCTTTATGTACAAGTTCCTGTAGTACATGTTTCAATGAGAAACCATATTCAAGGGAAACAAAAAATGTGGTCTTTGTAGACAGGTGGTCTTTCTATACAGGTAGTCGCTAAAGCAGGTTTGACTGTATATTAATAATATTTCATTCACCTATTTCTTGTAAATGATCAAGGATGATTCTTGAATGATCAGTTATTTCATGGGGATACCAATTAATGTGTATTTTACCTGTTTATATGCTTGTGTATTTATCTATTTAGTTTTTGATGCTGTTATTTGTTTTATTATTACCAAACAGGGCCTCATGGAAGACCACCAAACTGGTGATATGTGCCACCCTGTATAAATATCAGAAATAAATAAATAAATAAATAAATAAATAAATAAATAGGTGTCTATTCACTTATTCACCTCCAAAGCAAAGCGGCAGAAACCTTTTAGAAATGTGACCCAATATAATCACAGAAATAGAATGAAATAGAGCACTTTGTTGTTCTTTTTTCAAACACAAAAAATGAAGATTAAAAAGTGCTAAGTAGAGTGAAAATTAACATCTGAATTTTTTTGACCCATGAACTTATTAAGGTAATGAGATGGTGAGAAGTGTAGGCTACCAATCACCAAAAACATGTTTTCCTCTTGCTATATTGTATTAAAAATATAACCGCCCATATATGCGGGTTTTTTAAAAATCCTTTATTTGCTTCATACTCCTCATCGTTTGACCTGTACATTGCCTTGACCAAGTTTTAAGTGACTGATTTTATACATTCGAGCTATACACAAATTATTTTTTTCAGGCGATTGGTACACTTCAAATATTCATGTATTGATGAAACTGTGTGCAAATCAGAATGATGATTTAATAATAAAACTGTTTTGATAATTTTAAACACTCCTGTGACAGGGTTTTCTGTGGGTGAGCAGAATCGAAGGAACTCATCGGACAACCCCAGAAGAGGCCTCGTAAACACCAATCAACCCAATACTTCCAAAGTGAGCAGTAGCCCGCCTCCTTTTGGCCACATCGGTGCCTTTTCTACGTACAATAACCATCTTCAGACGCAGTCCAGGAATGGCCATCTCAAAGTCTCACCGAACAGTACTCCGATCACGAATAACAGGTAGAGTGTTTGGTTCTGCAGCTCTGTACATGAAAATCACTCATTTGGGGCTATGCTTGATGATACAAATGGATAGGAGTGCCTGTTTCTACATAGAGATTGCCACTTTGAAAGTTACTCAGAATTTGTGTATGTGTTCTGTCAGCATGACACACCAAATCTTCTGGCTCTTTTATTCTTCCAGAAATCCTATTGCCAATTGCAGCAAATTGTGCTAAAAAATGCCTTTGCCTGAAGCATGTGAACATGATTTTCCAAAGCTACTCGAGTATATGTTGACTACATGAACTTGATTTTCACTGGTCTATTCATCGAATTATTATCGTCCTGTGTTTTTCAATAGTATAATTTATGATCAAGCAGTAAAAACTTGCCATTTTCTAAATGGGGTTTTGTCAAAAATTGATTTTCTTTTCTCCTGTCTTGTATTTCAGACTAGACAATCAGGTAACATCAAACACAGCACCAACGTCCAACGGCCAGCAGCAGCAGCAGAACTCTGCCCACAACCCCTCAGGCAACTATGTCATCGACTACACGCCTCCTCAGAAAGTCATGCACTCCTCCTGGAACGTGATGGGGATTCCCCCCAGCGGCAAAACCAGGGGAAGCCCCAGCAATCAGAACAATACCCCATACAAGGGCCGCCTACCAGCAGAGCCCCCAGGGTCAGCAGGGGAGCCCCGCCAAGCAGAGTCCGGGGTACAGGAATCAGCACTGGACCTCCAATGGAATATTTTGATGAAGGCTTGGTGGTGTCGCGCTGATTAGCAGAGTAACAAACTTGTGACAAATGTGTGACAAATATGTCATAACATGTCACAAACATAATCCAGACATGTAGCAACTGTGTTACAGGTGTGTACCAAGCAGGCTACAAAAAGTATTGCGAGTGTGTGACAAGTGTGTAGCTGTCGTGCAACAAATGTATACCAAACATGGTACAAACATGTAGCCCATGTGTGACAACATGTCACAAATACGTTACAGATACACATGACAACTTGTAATGTCTTTGTTCCACCTGTGTTCCTAATGCGTAACAAGCAAGTTGCAGACACATAATTTGCCTGTAGGAAGTGTGTAACAACATGTTGAAAAAAAATGTGTAACAGACATTTACTGAATATGTTGCAAATATGTACCTACATGTAGCAGGTTACAAACATGTAGAGAACATGTGACAGATGTGTAACGATCGTGTCACAATGTCTGATACACATGTTACGGATGTGTAGCAAACATGTTACAAATGTGTTTCAAGAGAGTTAAAACATGTAGAGAACATGTCACAGATATGTGGCAATTGTGTTACTAATGTGTGCTGCCAAGCAGATTACAAATCTATAACAAGTGTGTACCTAGCAGGTTACAAACATGAAGCAAATGTGTAACAACCGTGTCACAATGTGTGATACACATGTTACGGATGTGTAGCAAACATGTTACAAATGTGTTACAAGAGAGTTACAACATGTAGAGAACATGTGACAGATGTGTGGCAATTGTGTTACTAATGTGTACTGCCAGTTATTTGCTTATATACAGACGAGGCCTGCATATGACTTCGGGTTGCTTTGTAAGACCACCTTGGCTTTTTTTTTTGTTTTGCCTAACTGGGAGCTAGCAACAACTTTGTCGTTTCTGATATTAAATGTGCTCTTTTAAATAAAGAGAAATGTGCTTACCATAGGGGAACTCCCAATCTGCATGTCTGGAAGTGGCCGATGTCTATTACAGCCTTGGCACTGACATTCTATTAAAATGTAATGCTTTTCCCTAGAAATTGCAGGTACTTGTAGTTGAAGGACTGTCACATATTATATTTTTAGCCACTTTATGATGCAGCTTTCCTTAATAGTGAACATGAATTTCAAAGAGCATATGAATCGCCTGTTTTGATAGAAGTAGGGCATACAAGTATGTTTTCAATACAAGGAAACTTGTTTAATGCGTTTATTGTCTGTTGAGAGCCAGGGCCGGTATTCAATTCAATACTTAGAATAAGTAAGAAATTTACTAAGTAAATTACTAAGCTAAGAACTTTACTTAACTCGTATTCAAATTGCATTTTAGACTTTTACATACGTAAGACAAAATCTAAGTAAAATACCTACTGATATAAAGCATTATGACATCACACGGTCAATCAAAAGTAATGCGCAATTAATGCGTCGCAATAAATGCGCACTAATATAATTGTGCGCAGGTTATGATACTATATGCTTGCCAATCAAGGCCTCCAAATAATTGGCGTAAGTCTGGTATGGAGCTGTCTTAGATTTAGGGTAAAATGCTTAGCCAAATGTTTGAACTGAATACCAAAATTGGTTTTTATCTAACCTGAATTGAATACCATCCCAGAAGGGCATAAACTCTGAAAGTATATGAATTTTCACCCTCCTAGCCGTCAATAGATACTGTGTCTGTCGGGTACATGTATGTATGGATAGTTGTAAAATATGTGAATTCCAAACACTATGGTTGTAACTTGTTAGTCTTCCTTTGTATAATGCAGCAAAAACGTACAGGCAATGTTGATATCTTCAATATATATGCCTGTTTTTGGAAGCATATATTTGAAACATGGCACAGTTGGTCTTTGGCATATCTTGAATCAAATTGAGCACATCTTGAATCAAATTTTAGCACAAATTCTCAACATTCAAAACGACGTTGCTGACAATAACGTGTATACGTTTTTTTGTGGGGAGGGGGTGGAGATTAACAAAAATATAAAATATGCTTTTTTTTTCCCTCTATTGGGAACAAAGAAATCTGTTGCACCTTTTTTCACTCTGTTAACATCTGATATGGGAAAAACAAACAATTTATTAGCTCTGACTGTGCATACACATGAATTGTGTAAACAGCTGTGATGACCGATAAGTGAGACTTCTGAAAACTTTGTGCCGAAACAAATGTATAGCAATGCTTGTGTGTGATATTCTTGCGAGGTCTAGCTATTTTGCAAAAACCAGCTTGCAGTTCCTATTCCAAAGTAGCTAAAATCAAGTACTTCATGTGTTCTGTGAACTGCTATCTGCAGATATACAAGTCTTCTTTTGTAATCTAGTTTTATACTTAAAAGCACATACTTTTAAATGTATATGTTCCTGTATGATATGAATAATTGTATTTTTCATGTATTTTGGCGGCTATAGCACTAATGGCTAATTTTTTAGTCCATATGTGTAACGTATGTTATATTCTAACCTTCAATTCAAATTCAAGCTACAATGTTTATGTAGTATACTTGTCTGTTCATCTTTTATGTTTCATCTTGTATACTTGTGTTTCATCTTGTATACTTGTGTTTCATCTTGTATACTTGTGTTTCATCTTGTATACTTGTGTTTCATCTTGTATACTTGTGTGTTTCATCTGGGCCCCGTAACACAAAGGTGTGCGATCAATTTCAAAATGGTAATGGCCAATCAGGATCATCGTTGCATGCATGTGTTGTTAAGAAGGCTGACTATTAACCAATCGGAACAGTTATTTCAAATTTGCGATTGATCTCAAACCTTTCTGTTACGGGCCCATGCTCTAGTGATAATTGCTCCATGGTTAATTCCATGTGCTATTAAAGCACATTGGATACTTCAGCCCTGGACCCAAGACTATACCTAACCCTAACCCTAAACCTAACCTTAAAGGGGAAGTCCACCCTGATATTAAGTTGGTTTTAATAGAAGCAGAAAAATGAGAGAAACAGGTCATTGAAAGTGTGAGCAAAAACCAATTAACAGTAAGAAAGTTATGAATGTTTGAAGGTGCCATCAATCTAACACAAGTTGGCAACTCTGTTATTAAAACCAACTTTAATAGTATCAGGGTGGATTTCCCCTTCAAAATAAAGCTTGAGGCAATTGTCACTGGAGCAAATGTTGAATCACAAATATCGTCTATCGCTAGTGCTCTTAGATTTCAGGGAAAAAAGCTTTACTTACCTTACCTCTATATCTAGTCTTCTCCATTTCAAGAATTTAGTAGCTTTGTTAGGATTAGCAAAGAGAAAAAAACTACCGATGAAAAGCTAGTAATGATTGCTTTGAATGATAATTGTTGTAGGATGAAGGATAGATCTTGCTATACATGTTCATGCTTAATTGTGATGGAATTATCACAATTTCTGAATTGGTGAAAAATTTAATTTATGACTTACAGGAATGAAAGAATGGTCATCAAATCAATGAATAACTTGAAGTTGTCTTTAGAAGTAAAGATTACTCCAAAATATGTTGTCTTTTGTACATCTTTGGGAAAACTGCTCAGTATTTGAAATTGGGGTACCTATGATTTTACTGCTTAAGGTCACAGATTTTGATACCAAACCAAACCAACCCCAAAAAAAAAAAAAATGCCAAGGTAACATTTTGCATCAATATTATACATTTTGTTAGGTTCATAGTAAAAAAAAAAATTATATCTTTTATTTTCCACCAAAGAATTGTCTTATTTGATATAATGGAAATTAAATCAGAATAGATCTATTGGCAAGACATCAACAGTCTGTGTTTGTATGCCAATTAGTGGAAGAAAGACATTTTAAGATACTGAATTTTGAATGAATATTGTTGTTGTGGGAGGACTGGGTTGCCATTTCAGCAGTATCATTCTGAAAGAAATATAATAAACATCTATCTCATGAAATCTGCCAAATTATTGAGGAAGACATGTATTTTTATGAAGTTCTCCTGATGACAAACTAGGTATTCTTCTCAGAGTATTAGCATTTCTAGAGGATAAATCTTGAAATTTTCTACACATTCATACACATTCGTACTTATCATTGGTATTTTCTGACTCGTGGAAGACATTTGTATTCAATTGATACATTTTACAAAGTATTATAAGGTTTACTAAACGAGATGTGTCAGCACTTTGAATACTGCTATGAATTTTATCTAACAAAGGCGCATATACATAACAATGCAAAATAAGTGATTAGGAGGGATTTGAGAGTTTTGCATCAAAATGTAGTCAAATTGATACATGTATGTGATCCTATCAGTAGGCCTACATGTATGTCGTTTGATTTGTAGATTTTTACATGTCTCTGTACAAGTGTACATTGTTGGAAGAATTTGGTAAATTATTGACTGAAGTATTTTGATATAACATACAAGTATGTGTGTGTCCAAAGTGTGTCAATAATAACTCGTGGCAATGTAGGCTAATTTTCCTTGAAATTATTTCTTCAAAGTTTGCTTGAAGCATTCTCTCTTAAACTCTTGTTTAATATCTTTATTTTTTTTTACTGTAATTAAATGTGTAATTGTTTCTGACAACAGAGAGTTGTTAAATAGAAGGAAAAAAAAATGTTGTTGTTGAAAGAACAGTTTTTTTGTCTTCATTCATAAATTGGCAATGGGCTAATGGCTGCTTAATCATTTCTTTTTGTTCAAATCTATTTTAGTTCAGTGTAATGATCAAATAAATATATGTTGCTTTTTTGTTTATATATTTTCAGAGGTTGTGTAAAAATGATGGCCACTTATATAGCGCTCATGTCCGTCACACAGTGATGCTCATGGCGCTTAGACATTACTGTAAATGCGGAAATATTTGCGGTACATTAATTTTCGTCGATTTTGCGCTAAGATCGGCAAGCGCGAATTTTAGAACTCGCGAAAATATAAGCATGACTTCTTATGCGTATTTTGAACGGGCTGAATTGCGTGCAACGTGTATTTAAGAACCCATGAATATGTTTTGGGGTCGCTCAGCGCGAAAAATTAATCACGCGAAAATAACAGCGTTTTACAGTATTTGCCTATTTCCTAGTGGTGTATGCAAAGTGCTGGTAGTTAGCAAAACCTATTTTCCTTTTCATGCAAATGTCTCATAGTTTCTTTAATATATGATATGTGAATCTAATATATACATGTATAAATAGTTGCTGGCATAACAAATGAAAATATAAGAGATCGAATTTCATCGAACTGTACATTAAATAGCATATGGGTGTGCAATATGTGCTGAGTGCTTTTATAGGTTTTTGTTCTTATTATTGCAAATGTTTAGAAAATATAGTTGATATATTTCTTATGATCTGTAATTGTATGGCTGCCAACACTGGTATGCATAGTACAATTTTAGTTTTTATTTGATCACATTTATATAATTTATTATAAAAGAGAATTATTATAAGGTTGAGTTTTGGAAAAGATGTAAAATAATTTGTGAGCTTTCTGATTCTTTGTGTATGTTAGTAAGGAAGAATATCAAGTTGAAATGTTCCCTGACAAGGGTTGCTCTTCACATGCCCTCATATTTGAAATATGACGAGAAAGAGCTGAAAAGTTTGGACCACACTTTCATGCCACTTGTGTGTGTGTGTGTAGTCCCATATACCTGTTTCTTTGTGCAGTGCATGTGAATTTTCAGAAAATTAAGTAAATTTCTATTTATTTTGATCGAACAAAACCTTACAGGATACAAATTAAGTCTTTTGTACTACATAAACAACCTTTGCCTATGGGCCATTGACATAATGTAGTCAAATTTAATGCACATACTTCTTTTTGAAGTGCCTCATGCAATACAAATATTCAATTCAATTGTAATATGAATAATTATATTTCAATAGTCAGAATTCAAAATGCATATAATTCATTACCTTTTGCTAGGTAGGGCAAGCCATAATGTTTATCCTACCTGGCAACAACTAATGTATGCAATTTTAATCTGACTATAGAAATACAACTATTCATAACAGGTGAATGAACTAATTTGTAATGGAGCACTTGACAAAGATATATGCATTAAATTTGATTACATTACAAAAAATGGTAAATTGCATCCAGTCAGGATCACAATGTATTCCAGTACTCAACTTCATTGATTAAAAAAAAAAATTCTTTAAATTATTATTATTATTTTACAAAATAGAATTAATATTAATGTGAGTATCAGCATGAATGTTCTTATTTTTACTTTTATACACTACCTTTTTATCAAACAGCTCTGAAGTAGTCCAAAAGAGCATCTTAAAATCAAGGTAGAATATAGGCCACGCTTATGATATCTTTTGGGGTGAAGGGGAATATATAACATTACTCAGTCGGTACATTTGTTTTCTATTTTACTGGAAACTGGACTATTTGATAGGTATTTAACGTGATATCCAACTATTGACTTGTAAATTCTGTTTTGCTTTGACCAAATTTTGTGTGTGCAGGATTTTGCTTTCAAAATAAAGATTTGTTTTTTTGTTTTTTTAGAAAGAAGAAATGAGTGGTGAAATCTATCTTTTATTTGGAAATGAATCTTACTGTCCAGTGGTAAGGAAAGACAGTGGGAATAAAGAGAGAGATAGAGAGAGAGAGAGAGAGAGAGAGAGAGAGAGAGAGGTGAAAAAAAGGTGGAAAGAAGGGGGGAGAACAAAACTACAAAATACAAGAGAGTAAAAGAGTGGGGAGGCAGGTAGAGAATGTGGGAGCGAAGAGGGAAGTGGGAAGGAGAATGATGATAATAATAATAAGACAAAGAAGAAGAAAAAGAATAACAACAACAACACCAAGTGGAAGAAGAAGGAGTAGAAGAAGAAGAAAGAAAAAAAGAAGAAAAAAAATGAAAGCGCATTTACAGCTAGCTTTCCATAGGATTTAAAGCCCATCGAATATTCATTATTAGCTTTCCATAAAACTTGATTGACACGGTGACAAAAATGGCATCATCCGGAGCTCATCTAGGTCTATCGACGTCAAAATTACTGCTGATTGTCAGCCTATCCATTGGAGTGAAAGCCAAACTATATGATCCGTCTGGCGATGTTTTTGTCCTAGATGATTTAAATTTCGCAAATGATGTTTTTAACTCTGACAAAATCTGGTTTGTTGAGTTTTTCTCGAGCTGGTGCGGGCACTGTATCAATTTTGCTCCTACGTGGAAGTCTTTCGCAAAGGATTTGCGGGGTGAGTAACGCATCCGTGCCGGAGCTGCCGTGGGCGGGCGCGGGTCCGACGCCTAAAGTTCTGCATCGCAGTTTTGCTGTCATTTCAGACCAGACGGTATTGTTAATTTGTTGGTTTGACTGTAAATGTGACTTTTCTAGGCGTCTATTACTCTGAGACTGCCGACTGGATCCTCGGTTGGAAAAAGATTAAACAAAATTAACAGATGTAAATTGTACCAATGGCAATGGCAATGATTTGCCAATGGCAATGTTTAATGATTTTAATCACATGATATGATTATGAATCATGTAAAACTTAATAATTTTTCATTTAAACTTTCGGATTAAAGCCTTAGTTAGGCCCTTACCAAAGGCAAAGGGCACAAGCGCATTGACTTGGTTTTGAAGCCGATGACTATGACTATGAGACAACATTTCCCTTTTATTATGTTAGACCTAGGCCTACATGTAGACCTATATGATTTACAGATCTCCATGTCATCTCTCTTTTAAAATTCAGATTGGAAACATGTTGTCAACGTAGCTGCTATAGACTGTGCAGAGAAAAAAAATACTGAAGTTTGCAGGAAACATGATGTTCATGGATATCCTTCACTGAAGGTGAGATGTACCCTGTACTCAAGTAAATTCCTTTAATTAAAAAAAAAGAAAAAAGAAGTTCACTTTGAGTTAAAGCATTGATATTTCCTTTGTTACTGTGTTATCGTTCTTATCATACAAGTAAATTATTAAAAGAAATAATTAAAAAATCCACTTCAAGTTTGAGCGTTGATATTCCTCTTGTTACTGGATACTTTGTTATCATACTGGAATTTGGTATTATAAAAAGCTTGTTTATTCACATTTACAAGGATGCCTCATTTGTAATGATTATGTAATCGTGGAATGTGCAGTACACCTGAAATTTTGCAACATTCTGGGCAACGTTTGTTTGTTGGGGTTGGAATATTACAAACTTAACAATCCGTATGAAACTTTTCACACTTGTAATCTAATAATGAGTGGATTATTTAAAAACACATTTCATCTTCGAAACAAAAGATATTTCATGAATGACCACCTCATCATCATTCAAAACATATTCATCTTCCAGAGAATAAGGTTAAATAACAAATATAACGTGTTTCTCGTCAGGACTTTTTAAAAAAAGGAGGGGGATGAGCAGTACTATTTACTATTTTGCAATTTTTAACTATTTTTTTCCAAGATGGCTGCCATGCTAGTTACATGTATAGCTGGCCAAGCCTATTTATTCACAGATATTGTGCTATGTGAGTATACTGATGCAATATATGACAAAACAAATGATTTGTATCACTTTAGAAGCTAATTAAAAAAAAAAGTTTTTTGTTTGGCTTTTTTTTTGGTGGCTTTTTTCAAAATAGCTAATAGTTAATAAAAAGGAAGCAGGCGGGGACGAGAAACACATTATTTTTGTTGTTTGGCCTAAGTGAATGCACCATTGGCATTCATGCATGGCCGGATGGCCCCCTTTCAGCATCATTAAAACACAATCTGTATTCCAAACAAATTAATAATTCATTATTCACAATAAATCATTTAAATTTTCAATTATGATTTGGTCCCATATTCAGAGGTTTTGCACTTAATCATCACAAATGGGCCATCCAATTAAAGAGGGAATAAACACGCATTTTGAATGATACCAAATTAGATTATGATAGTACATTTAAAACTAGAGATGTCAATACTCTAACTTGAATTGCAGAACTTTTTGGAGGAGTTTAGTAAAAGTACCGGTATGTTAAAAGTTAAGTACTTTTACAACTAACATTCACTGTGATAATCACAGATTCTGATACAAGGCCAATGTGGAAAGCAGTTTTGTAAGTGACAGTGCTACCCTGTAAAAATAAAACTACAAATAAATAAATAAATATATAAATATTTAAAGCTGCCATTGCTTGATTGTGTGCCCTGGACAGCAGTGTAGCAAGGCCACGGCAACAATTTATAGTATTGTACCACCCCCCCCCCATTTGAAAGGGTGCAAAAAGAAGAATAGAGTACATTCAACATGGCACAAGCCAAATCTGTTGGGACAGAAGAAAATAATTTGACTTGTGTGACTTTTTACAAGATGTCATGTACAGTTAACCTTACGTAAGTCAAATCTTGTAATGAGAAGTCAATTTTTAAAAATCTTTTTCTCCTATATTTTCTTCCTTTGTTTTGATGGAATAATCTTTCCTCAGTCAAAATGAATGTGCTCATATAGGAATAATCTTCAATTTAAATGTGGGCACCGTGTTTTCTTGTAGGAGTGGTAGTAGTACTAGGAAGAGGACTAGGAGAATTGTAGTAGGGAAGTTCATCTGCATATTGTGAGTGTAGTAGCACTGCATTTAGTAGTGGTTACATACTGTAGGAGTAGCAGAAGATACATGTACACGGGGAGGTCATTGTTAGAGCTTTATACTTTAGTTTAGCTTTCAACCCTCAACATTTTACAATACCATACATGTACATGTATACAAATATTGTAACGTAAAACCATTCAGGTTAATAAACATATGTTGTTTTTTTTTCTTAATTTTGTTTTTCTTTCTGTCATCTTACCCTCAGTGCTTTTTTCCATTCACAAAACCGGAAAACATGACGGGTGTCAAACTACACAGAGGTAAGATCCAGATGTTCATTATAAATGCAAATCTCTTTTGCTGATTTCTTTGAGTTTGGGAACATCCACTTGTTTAACCAATCTAGTAACTTAGCTTCTTTTATTCTACTTTATATTTCTATACATGTATCTAAGTTTTATTTCACCTGCATGTACAGTTTCTCAGCTCTATTTCTTCATTCTTTGTATTTAAATAGGAAGCTTCATATCTTATATGGTTTACAAATCACTATCTCTATTAAATATTCTTTGTGGGCTACCTACTCTGTCATTGTTGCAGTAAACATGAAAAGTAGGCCTATTAATTCCCAAATTTCTGTTTTACTCTAAACAAATGGCAATCAAACTTGTAAATCACAATATACATGGACACAATACTTGTTCAGTATACAGGGTAAATATCTTTTAATAATGTATTATAAATGTACTTTTATGTCATGTACTTTTTACCCTGCAGATTAAACAACTTCAGCTCTTAGCTGCATGTTCGATGATTTTTTTCTCTCAATAAACCAATACAATACAATAAACTAATACAATACAATAAACTCCCTTGAGTATAAACATATTGACTGCTTTGAGGGGCACGGTATCACCGAAGGTTATCTCGAAACTGGGCTGTATAGTGCAGTCTTGAGATCACTGGGGCGCTATAGTCATAACAGTGACTCAAAAGACAAACAGTCAATATTTGTTCTATATAATGCATCCTGCGTGTCAATTCTATAAAAGAGGTAATTTATTGAGGAAAAAAAACAACATGCCAGTCAAAAATGTATTTGATGGTAGAGAAAATAAAACTGCACAAACATGTATTACTAGAGCTCTTTTCCAGTTTACCATATGGAGCTACAGTATTTTGGAGCTTTCCAGAGCAAATCTTTTTTTGCTGGTGGGGTGAAGTTCCAAAGGAAATAGTATTTTGGAGATGCCTTTAGATGTATTTATAGTGTCACCAAGTTGCAATTTGTTTCATATACATGTAGCACTTTGCAGTTGAATGTTAGAGCTTTTGAAGTACTGTTGACCAATATATAAGCAACAACATTTCTAATTTTCTATGGGGGTATCCATATTCCTATTACATTGACATATTTGGATATATATAATACACATGAATGCCTACCTCAACAGTGCCACAGCTCATGAGGCCAAAAACAAACAAACTATAATTCATAAAGACTTGCATGTTTCAATTATCTATAAAGATATTTGTTTACAATGTGAAAGAGAGTATATTATAGACCTACTCTTTTATTGATTCTTTAATTCTTTATTTTTTGCAGAGAGAGTGGGATACGTATAAGTTGTCTTGTATAATTATTAAAAATGTTGGAAAAAACATAAACAAAGCGTGAATTGAAAAAAATGAATTGAATTGAACAATATGAAATGCATTCCAAGAAAGTCAATTTAATGTTAACATTTTGGCACCGAGTCACACAAAGCAAAGGGAGTGGAATTATGAATTTTTCATTAATTTTTACCTTCAGATTTTAATCCCTCTTTGGCTTGTGAAATCAAAGGATTAGTATCAACCCCCATGTGACCTTTGCTCCTACCCTTCCCTGTTCATGGATTAGCACTAATCCATTCAGTCATACATAAAGTTATTTTTCTCTGTCACTGAGTCTCTGTTTCTCTGTCTTTTTCTTTTTTTTCTTCTCTTTCTCTTTCTCTTTTTTTTTCTCTCTCTCTCTTTCTCTTTTTTTATCTCTCCCTTTCCCTCTCTTTCTCTCTCCCTTTCCCTCTCTTTCTTTCTCTCTCTCTTTCTTTCTCTCTCTCTCTCTCTCTCTTGCTTTCTCTCATTTGTTTTGGTCTCCTTGAGAGGTTTCAGGGAGGAGTACATGTAAATATGTATTATTGTAATCAGTCTAGGGTGTTAAATTATGCATAACCAACTAATGCTGGCACTTACAAATTATAGCCAAAGTCAAATTATGTGAGTTTTGTTCAAATGCACAACACGTATTGAAAATCAAAACAAATATTTCTATAATCGTGTGAATGTATAATATTTAATCTTTCATATACATGTACATCACATTGTGTTATGATTAATAAATCAGATTTTTTCTTCCTCTCCATGTATACATGAAATACAGTATGTTGCTTTAAATAAAGTTTATTATGTTCTCAAAAAATAATAGAAATGCTGTTTTCAGCCTTCAGGCAATTTTTTGCCCTTTTTATGATATCATTCTCCCTACTCATTTTGTCTGCAATTATTTTATTGTCTTAAAAAAATTCTATCATTTTTTTTTAAATGCATTAAAAAATGCTTATTTGTAAAGTTCAGCCAAGCAGATTTCATTAATTTAGCAGATATCTTGAGCTTACTTAGAGCAGTAGGCCCCCTATGTCAATTCACATACAAAATGTTCATATTCAATAAAAATTGCACACACATTGTTGTTCTTGGTTGTTTTGTGTTTGCTTCCTCCTCCATATACATTGTGTAAATTGTAGCATTTACTACTCAGGCCTGATAATTACCCGATTTAAATCGTTTTCCCGGGTTTTTTTTTTCCCCGATTTTTTCCTGATTTTTCCAGATTTTACCCCTATTTTTCCTATTTTTTCCTATTTTCCCTTATTTTCCCTTATTTCCCCAATTTCCCCCCAATTTTCCCCAATTTTTCCCAATTTCCCCCAATTTTCCCCAATTTTCCCCAATCGTCTTACTCAAAAGGGGGGTCGAACGTTTTTTTTTTGTGGTTGAAAAAGAAAAAAAATCACCCCTGACTACTGTGCAATTGAAGATCTGATAGTTGTACTTCCTGTGAAATTCATTAAAGATATATACAAACTGTAGGGTTAGGGTTAGATTTATCATCATTATTATTATTATTATTATCATTATGTGGTGCAGTTGGCATCAGAGCAAGTGTTGTAGAACTGAACAATGGATTTTTGTTTTTGTTTGATTTTATCTGTCTTGTAATATTGAAGGTAGTAGAGATGTGCGGTCATTGAGGGAGTATGTGGCCGCTCAGATTGAGGAGGAAAGTAAGAAACCCCATCGTCTCAAGCCCTGGCCAGATCTCCAACCAGCAGAGTAGGTTTTCTTGTTAGTCAGGGCCCTGGAACACGAAACTTAGCAATTGATCGTATGATTGATGTTTGTGATTGATTGCACAATTGCATACAATCAGTTGTTAAGCTTTATGTTACGGGCATCATTTCGTGAAACCATCGTAACTACAAATTTGATGGCATCCCATTTAAAATGCATACATACAGTACATATAATGCATTTCAATTGGATGTCGGCAAACTTGTACCTATGACTGTTCCTGTGATACTCCCCATTTGAACATGAAGCCCATTACAACTCGATAACTCATGCTAGCATCCTAGGAAAATGCTTGTTATAAAAAAATTGAATCTTATCCAATAGAATAGATAGCATCCCTATAAATGTAGCTTTTGTTCAGCCGTGTTCAGATATGGTAAACTGCGGCACTTTTCTTTTATTATGACATAAAGTGTAATTATGCTACACGTTTCTGTATGTTATGACACAGAGCTTAGTGAATATGTGGAGGATCTTTTTGCCTGCAGTTGCCATTCATTTACAATTAAAAAAAAAACCTGCAGGAATTTCTTGTAGTGGTTTACCGCATCATACCTGAACGAGCCATTATTAAAAAAGATGGAGATAATCATCTCAGTATGAAATGCATTCCTTGGATACCCTTTGTACTAGATAGAGAATCTGGGGGGTGATTCACTAACAACTAAAATTGATCCCAAATGATTTTTGGAACAATATCAATCCTAAAAGCCATATCGCTTTTAGGGACTGGTCCACTAAGGTATTTGGGATTGATTTTAGCCTTAAAATCGATTTTAAGCTGGCAAAGACAAAACTGTCAAACTGAAGCTAAATTAGAGCAAACACAAGAAAGATAGATATTGTTAGTCACTGTTAAAGTGATATATCAAATCGGTTTGATTTATACTATGATAGGGTAGGCCTAACTTAGTGCCAACAACATGTAAAGCACTAAAGCCCACGCTAGCCCGGCCCCAGCTGGGTGAGCGAGGCAAGCGCTAGCTGCCTGCTGCTGCTGCATGCTAGCTGGGGACGGTAGGTCTAACTTACGTACATTATGTACGTTCAATCCAGCATTTTACTCGAAACAAGCGTAAAGAAAGACGAACTATACCCACAGAAAATCGTATTAATCCTCACACTGCTACATGAAACAGTCATGAATGATTTGTTTCTGTCTTATGCGAAATTTCACTTAGTTTTCTTCTAATGTTGAACGAAATCAACATAGAAATGAACGTCATTGACAAATTAAGTGGCTAATTATGTCGGCCGATTGATGACGTAATAATGCCCAGTGACCAAAATTTGAGTCTGTTGATTGGTTGGATTGATCGCGTACACGAATATTCATATGCGCGCGTGATTATTCACGCTGGGATTGATCAAAGCCTAAAAGCGATTTAGTGAACCAGTCAGGTAGAATCGATTTCAAGCTGGGATTGAAATCAATCCCCAAAATCGATTTTAGGAACGATATCGTTCCCAGTTAGTGAATCACCCCCAGGTAATCGAGAATGCCCTTCTTTTATTTCTTGTACCTGTACAGAGCACCTTGGGTGGGGGACTTCTTCGCTCATCATCCCAACCACCAGTTTCTGGTAATCATCTTTCAAGGTACTGACAACTTCATGGGAAAGGAGGTAAGAAATCATGTCCTAAACTGTCTTATTAAGCCGTTATAGGCCTGCTGAGGTTAGGGTGGTAGGTGTGGTTGGTTTGTTTGTATTACCTGACTGCTAAGAATTGAATTGAATTGAATTGAATTATTAAAGCATGTATTTTTAAAAGTGAAATAGTATGTTTGAAAAAGATTTGAAAGGGACTCACATCAACACTTCGGTTGCTATCTTCGCCTCTCTGCACAAAAGCTCATTTGCCACATGTGCAATTCTGCACAAAACAACATGCACCAATTGATGGAATGATTGCTTTGTGCAACACAATGGCTTTGCAAAATTACCCATTTCCACTCATGATAAGCTCCATGACAACCCTATTAACACCGGTATAGATTAATTTTGCACTGGAAACATCAAAATAATTTTGAAGGCTTTGGTTTATTTATGCCATGATAAATACAACGTGGAATGTAAAGAGGCAAATTTAAGTGTAGTTATCACCACTGGACATTCGACACTCATCTACATGTACGGGTACATGTAATCATTACATCTTAATCTCATGTTTTTTTTCTCACTTTCTAGATCATCTTAGATGTTTCAAATATTGAGAGGGTGGAGGCAAGATGGATGAGGAAAGCAGATAACCCTCTGATCGAAAAATGGGGTGTGGACTCGTTCCTCGGCATACATCATAGACCGATCAGGAGCCCCTACGAAGATTGTGGGGTAAGATTTATAGATAGATGCTTCGGCTTGAAGCTGGGTCATACTGTAGCTGTAGGAGAGGGCATATGGGGTATACATTTCAGTTTAAGATTAGACATGAAATTGTGACAAACTGCTGTGTCTTACATTGTATAAGATTCATAAAGTCCATGGTATAGAAAGTTTTAATGGAAAGTAAGCATGGAAGTCCTTAAATTGGCAACTCGTAGTGTCCTACATGTATTTCAATAGACTAAATGGCACTTTTTATTTTGAGTTACCCAAGTTTGATTCATTTAGGTTCACTTAAGAAACATTATTTTCTGTTTAAAGAATGTAAATAGAATAAAAAATGTATTGGTGCACATTCTTTGAAGAAATTAAATCCTTCAGACCCTCATCGAGTTGTGTTGCTAATTTAGGTTGGAATACAAAAAAAAATAAAAAATAAATATATGGAAGACCCTTTCATCTTATATTTTAATTCATCTTTGCAGGGGTTTTTAAGACCAGGATTCACAACCAAAGTTATCATTAGCCTTCATGTGAAGCGCATTTGAGGAGAAATTCTTAAGCTCAGAGTTGCAATAATGATCAATTACAGTGGTTAATTGGAGGATGTATGTACAGGTACCTAGACAGATGACATTGTTACATCAAAACTAACCAAAAAGAAAAAAGGTATATGGAGTGTACTAAGAGATATTCAATACAAATTAGAAAATTTGATGAGAGAGTTGTCTAGGAGCTTGCTGGTTGGGGGGACAGTGTTATACAATTAATTGCAATCATAGTTTGATGTATTCTCCATTCTGTTTTCTTTTCTGTGCTCTTTGTAGAGCTGACAGGGCTAGCTTCAGTACAGCCATTAAGAAACACATCAAAGACAATGCAAATAAACAACCCCCAGTCGATCAAATCCCAGATGATACCAACGGTAACCATGGCGATGAGGTGCTGGAAAAGGTGCATCTATTGGGACCAGGAGGAGTGGATGGGAAACTCGTCAAGAGTGAGGGAGACAACATTGAAAGTGACTTTGATGGGAGGGATGTGGACGAGGATGGAAACTTGGAGGTGAAGGAGAGAGAGGAGGAGAAGAAGAATGAGGAGGATAAGAAGAATGAGATGGGGCTCAGTCTGCTCTTGAGGCCAGGTGACAAGGGATTTGTGGAGATGAAGAAAGGAGGAGGAGAGAATGATGGAGGGAATGCTGGAGAGGAGGAAGAAGGACAAGGCGGAGCGGAAGCGGGAAGAGAGAAGGAAGCGGAAGGGGTGGGGATACTCCAGGAGGAGGTTGGAGGTGCCGGAGTTGGACTTGATGATGTAGGAGTAGATGAAGGACTGGTAGGGGATGAAGAAGATGAGAGAAGGGCTGATGAAGAAGGAGGAGAAGGAGGAGGAGAGCAGAAGCTGATGTGGGATAGAGTAAGGGAGAAGAACAAAGAGAAAGCTTTGCAGAAGAAAACCAATATCAGGATGAGCGATCAGAGGCCTAGTGAGTGGTGAGTATTAAAAACACAAGATGTGCCAGCTTTGAAATATCTCTCTTTATGGATAAAATTTGAAATGCTTTGCTGTAGTCCTGAGAACATTTTCTGAGAGTAATTTTACTTCTCTTACACAGAATGCAAGAGAAAATAATCTTGAAAATTGGAGGAATATAGTGTACATTGAGTGAGAGAAATAGTAATGTTGATGTCAATCAGTTGAGTGATTTTTAAAGAAATTTGTTCCCTCTGTAATCTTATTTCCTTCACCTATTGGACAGACATTTCAAGATGCACGATCAAAAGGTGAATAGTTAACAAATACATGTATAATGTTCTGAAGAAGCTTTAAAATCTTATGTATTGTGATGGAAGCCGCAATTAGTCTCTTGATATAAAACAATGGCATATTTTGTGGAGCATGCAGTAAATAGTGAAAAGGAATTTAGGTCAGGTGATATGTGATTGGCTAATCAAATGACTCTGTTCTTTTGTGCCTTATTTATATATTTTTGGTATAGTGGCTCATTCATTTGATTCTCAATCCAAGGGTTGAGGATTTGGATCCCAGCCCGGCACTAACTTCCCTTTACAAGACATTAATCCACATTTGCCACTCTCTACCCAGGTGTAAATGGGTACCTGGCAACTGCTGGGGTCATAACAATTACAGGGGCCTCAGGAATAGCACCACTAGTGCTGATGAGGCTTCCCTGGGATAAAACATAATTCTTATTATTATAATTTTGTCTGGAATTTGATTCCATTTCTGTTGTCTTCCTAGGCCCAAAGTCTACATGCTAGATCTGGAGTCGGCCATCCAGTACTCGCTCCGCCAGGAGGTGTCTCTTCGCAGTCACATAGAAGGGGAGGAGCTCCAGGCTCTTACAGACTACGTGGGTATCCTCAGCAAGGTCAGTGTTTCATGCAGCGTATATTGTACCTGGATATTGCACCGTGAATGTACTCAAAGGGTACAAGTAAACTTGATATGAAGTTGGAGTTGGTGGGAGCAGATAAATATCAGAGAGTAATAATCATGATAATAACAGTTTTTTATGTACATTTGTAGCTCCTTACCAGTTATGAGGTAACCGACCAAAGCACTTGACCGGGTGATAGTAGGGACTTTTAGATTTTACATGACGAGGACGTGGACTGCCACGGTGACATCCTTTTAAGGCACTGCCGGGCACGGGCCAGTGATTTGAAAGAATGGCACACGTTGCAGTCCACTACGTCGATGTGCAAATCTAAAAGTCCCTAATACTGGAGGTAATAATACTGTGAAAGTATTTACTCAGGTTACTGGCAAATCTGCCAACCGTTCCCATTTTGTAGGATGACAAGCTATTGTTTTCAACCTAGATTCCTTTTTTTTTCTGAAATATTCTGTGTGAAAAATATACAAAATAGACTGTATTCCTAATTTTGCCTTGAGAGATTCCTAATTTTTGCAGGCATGCACTGGATTCAATTAATACCCTGCACATTATAGTTAAGATTTCTCCATTTCTGTGCGGAGCATTCTAGCCTGTCGACTATTGACAAGCACGTACATGCTAATCCAGTTTATACAATGATGTTCGCATCCTACTGGCTATCCATTTAACTACCTGGTCGGAGAGGAGCAATGTTGATAAACGCCTTGCTCAAGGACCTAATCAAAAGTTTGGATACATCAGAAAAAAATTAAGGTGTTCAGAATGTTTTGAAAGATGACATTATTATCTATATGGAGATCTGCCTACTGGCAATTTTGTCACGAAGTGTGATGACATTGTGGAACAATTTTTATCTTCAAAAAACATTATTCATACTGTAATTTAATGTGATTTAACTCGTTTGTATGAAAGCAGAACAATTAGCAATTAGCAAACTTTCACCAGTACTCCTTCTCTAACTTTTCTGCTTTCTTTTAGAGATTGTCAATTAAGATTGAAATTTTCCTTCAAATGATCCTTAATTTTATTTCACAAAGTTGCAAGACTCATGAATTGTGTTGAAATTTGATCAAATCATCTTGGAATAATACTCCTTTTCTAATATTTGGATTCCAGTATTTTCCAGGGAGACCTGAGGTGATGTCATTTTTGTCCATCACCCATCAATGGTTGATTGAGAAGGAGGGCACCAGCGTACCCATACAAGAATGGTTGACCCTCGTTGACCCGACCAAGGTAAGGTCCTATCATTCTAGCAGTTTGCTACTCTGGGGATTGGGTGAGCATGGTGCTGACTCAAAAACCCAATCATGGGGGTTCATGCATAGCTGCCAAAGATTTCTATTTTGGAGGAATGATTAAAGACCCTATCCGATGAAAATACAACTTTTTATCAATGAAAAGCTGAATGAACATAGAATACAAATATAAAGGAATTCAAAATATTTTCCCTTTCAGTATTGCACAAAAGCAAATTAAAACCTTATTTTCCGCACCTCTCCAAATTACAGGTCAACAGGGGTCAAATTTGCCGCAGTTACAGTGACGATATAATATGTGCACCCGATCGGCTCGCCTATATAGCTGAGGCGATGAGCCGCGCTGTGCTTAATTAATGCAAAGTCATTGTGAATATGTGTACTCCACATCAATTTGATAGCTAGTTTTTAGGTCGACAACTCTCAATTTTCAAAGCTTTAGATTTCGAGTTTTCTTAGAGCTGTAATACTCGTCTGACAGGCACTAAAGTAGCATATAATTGGTATTATTGTAATCTATGGCTTGTAAGCTTTCCTTTGGTATATAATTCATCTATTTCATTTTTCACTTCCGACAGGGTCTTTAATATTTTCTTGTGTTCAGAATAGTGTTATGAACCCAAGATTCCTCCCTTTTTCTGAAAACTTCAATGAAATAGCACACTGTGAAAAAATACTCTGCTTTCCCAATTTTGCCTTGAGAAATTCCTTTCTTTTTTCTTCTGAAGGTTGGTGGGTACATGCATGTGTATGCACCTGCAAATCTGTTGAATGGGAAGTGTGTGTTGTGCAGATCTGTAGAAAGCACTGACAGAAACATCATTTTGGGCTGCTAAAAAGAACTCTGAATTTTTCAAACAAAGACGTAAAATCACAGCCATTATTATTGACCAAAATGTGTTTTGCTGACATATTCAATTGAAAAGAACAGCCTACCGCACTAAAAGGGTTAATAAAGCACACAGGAATATCCTCAAAAGACACTACAAAAAAGAATCTTTAATATTGAACTGCTACCATCTATTTTTACAAACAAATGCTGGGAGGAGGTTGCTTGATTACAGCCTTTTAGGTACATTTTCTTGTCACATTAGATACACATAAATCAATTTTCATTATTTTTTAAATTTCTGAACCAGGAACCAGGGATTGGACTCCCTGATCGAGTGGAGTGGATTGGATGTCGTGGCAGCGAGCCTCATTTCCGTGGTTACCCCTGTGGTCTCTGGACTCTGTTCCACACGCTGACCGTCTCTCAGGCTTCACTAATCAGGAGATGTAAGTACAGATGCGTTCTGTCGCAATAGCATTGTCTAAAAGTTTGAAAGGTGGCAGAAAAAAGGTCCAGGGCAGCTTCTCATGAGGCCATCATAAGTGTAGGTTCTTCAGCATCCCATTGAAAAACATGTTAATGTCATGACAAGCAGTTCCATGGGATGTCCATGAATGTCTAATGAGATGCTGCCATGACCTGTTGACGACTGAATTTTCACATTTCCATAGACGTAACACAGGGACCACCACTTTGACTGTCTCTCAGGCTTTACTTATCAGAAGATTAAAAGATAAGAAAGAGTTTAAAGATTAATGTCCTTTTTATTAATTTTTCTTGAAGTTAAAAGGGGGACAGGAAAAATAAATCCTAATGTAATTTTCTTTTAGCCTGGGGATCAAAGTTTAGCCCCTGTGACCCCTATTGCATTTAGACAATGTTTCACATACCGTAAATCTCCATGTATAAGGCGCACCTGTGTATAAGGCGCACCCCTATTTTTGAGATTTAAAAAAAAAAAAAATTCCTTTTGGGTTTGCTTTTTTGCCGACACCATCTCAGATTCTTATTTCAGCGTGCAGTCCCGTTCAGAAACCCAAGCCATTTTATTACGACTTCACAGTCAAAAAGTCAAAGTAAAAAAGAATAGTAGCAATGTTGTTTTTAAAACTAAAGATGACAGAAAAATGTTCCTCCCGAGTCCAAACCAAAATTTGGACAGGCTAGATTTCGAGTGGTGAGTCGATATCCCCCGTGTAAGTGAGCTGCAGGATACAGGTGAGTGAGCTGGAGACACGGGAGAGCTTTGGCCTGCAAAGTGCTTTGTGAAGGGGCATAATTTATTGAGACTGAAAAAAACAAAAAACTCTCTTCCCTTTAAATTAGGAACGTAGTTTAACTTCAAATAGTAGATCCTATTCTTTATTTGCATTATGTAATTCATGTTGAGACACAGAGATTTTCGGAAACCACTAAAAAGTAGCATTTTGAGGACTCAAAATATCTTGTACCTGTGTATTAGGCGCACCCCCGACTTTCGATTTTTCCCGATGGAAAAAAAGTGCGCCTTATACACGGAGATTTACGGTACCAACCATATCATAAGACGGTGCAAGTACAAATAATCCTGGTACTTTTTGGTTGAAAATGGTGACTGATATAAGTCCAAGTGCGATGTTTCTCTTACTCTTAAAGTAACGCAATGCTGCTCAAAGTTGGTTTTCAACACTGTTTCACACTTTGACTGTCACTCTGGATTTACTCATTAGAAGATGTCAGTAGAAATGATTTCTGTCTCATCAAGGTTTGTCTAGGAGTTGGAAGGGTGATAGATAATAATTGTCCAGACTGCTAAAAATAGTATGTGCTTGTCAAATATTGTTGACTCATTCTTCATCAATTAGTAGTTGTTAAAGTAGAAATAATTTCTGCAATGATTAGCTTGTCCCTTGGTGTAATCATTGCACTTATAAGTGAAAGGATTCCTTTCAATAATGCAAAGTTTATCAATTAACATAGATTTAATGATCTATTTGTTTGATGTTCCATTCTACCTCTAGATGATAATGTCAGCTACATGGAGGTTCTGCATGCCATGAGGGGCTACATTCTTGCTTTCTTCAGCTGCCAGAACTGCCGAGAGAACTTTCGTCACGAGGTAGCCGACCTGGACGATTCCATCACCTCCCTGGATAGCGCCATCCTTTGGCTTTGGCAGACCCACAATCGCGTCAATAAGCGTCTCCGTGGCGACCCTTCGGAGGACCTCGCCCACCCCAAGCTGCCTTTTCCCTCGCGGACTATATGCGCTTCCTGTTACGCGAGCACCAACGTGGAATTTTGGGAGGAGAGGCGGGTTCTTAGATTCTTGAAAGACTACTACAGCTTGCGGAATTTCGCGTTCAAGGGACTCCACACCTCGAATAGCGGAGCCGGGGATGAAACAGACATGGGGAGACGCGCCACCCTGAACCCTGAGGGCGTTAAGCAGGATGTTTTGAATCACTTGCGGCAGAGGGAGATGAGTATACGGTTAGCGGTTGGGACGAGAAAAGCCGGGTACTTTGGTCTCGGGATCAATGGGGTGGACCTCAGCATGTGCATGGTGCTGAATGTCAGCTGCGTGATGCTCATAGTTTGCGTTTACTTCGTCCTGGTATGGAGGAGAAGAAGGAGAAAGAGGCTCTTGCCTCGATAATGAACCTTCTTTCATTTTCTTTCGCACTCTTGGACAGTGCCGAACCAGAGACATGATCAAGACATTTTTGCTATTTATTTACACTTTAGGAGAGCGATAACAATAACCTGTGGTGTAGCGAGACCAAAGTCGAATGAAAACCGAGGGTTGTGTTACTCATGTACAACAGGTTACAGTATCATGGTGCAATTTGAAATATCCTTTGTAAAGTCGACTCGTTACTTTGTGGTCAATATTTTCTTTTCGTGAGTATGTGGTAATTCCATGGTAATGAAATGATGCAAAGACACAGTTTTTCAACCTTTAATTTGCTTCTCAGAAATCTAAGATTCTTATATCCCAAAGTTTAAAAACCTACTAGATATTTGACCCCCTTCTGTGCTTTGGGCGGCAAACCCAGCCTATGAAAATGAGATCTACATTTATTTCTTCCCCTGACAGAAACATTTACTTCTGTCATGAAGTTAATGTCCAGGGAAGGTATTTTTGTATGACAAATTTACCAATGGAACAAGGCATTTTAAGCCCAGTTACACTCTTTAAAGGTACTATGTCCCATTTGCAGGCCAAAAAAATGAAAAGGATAAATTCAGACGGCATTTGAAAGATAATACTTATTTAGAACTGAGAAAATAACGACCGTTAGTTGTCAAATCGACTTTAGTGATTGCAATCGATTCAGTAATAATCTGATTTTCAGACCCTTGTACCGAATGGTCGTACATTTTGTGCTGTGCAAAGATTCAATCAGTTTAATTTTGGCCATTACAAGAAGTGGGTTATTGATGTAGGCAAATGCTCATGTACCCTTTACAGCTCATTTTAAATATGTTATTACTAAAGAAAAAAAGAAGTCAGTCAGTCACTCAATAGTGTCTGACAGTGAAGTCTAGAAAGTAAACGGTTTTCTTGCATAATTTGAATACTAGGACACTTTTTAAATTTCACAGAAGGGGTTAAACAATTATCCTGAAATTTAGACAAGGTAGCAGATTTGTACCAATAGTGGGAGTCTTCCGTGAGGCCCTGTTTGGTTTCAAGAAAATGCAATCACAATCATGAATATAAACTTATAACAATAACAGAACAAAACACAGAAGAAAATAAGTATATAATGCATGTATACAGATTCGTTGGTATCCTCTGAATAAATGTGGACTTTTTCAATAAAATGCTGTTGCATATTTGTAATATAGTATTCCATGTACATGTATAACTGGTAATCTGTTTATTGAAATCAGGCAGGTTAAATTTAATCATTAATTTTTAGACAGTTTAATTTTGAAAATAGCCTCATATAGTTGCGGAAGCTCATAAACAAAGTAGAAAAAGGATCATGGTTCAACAAAGATCCACACTTGAGATACCAAGATTGAAGTGTTAAATATTTAAACTGTTAAAATAGTAAACGTTGATTGGAATGACTATATTGTACATTGTACATGTATTGTGATAAAATCTTTTATGGACACGTTTTCAACTAATGGCTATTTATTCATGATCAAATTTTTGGGTGCAGTAATCGTGTATCTCTAATATACAGTTTAAATATTGAGAAATACCGGTGCAGTAATCGTGTATCTCTAATATACAGTTTAAATATTGAGAAATACCGGTAGTGTTTTTCTCTCGTTCCTAATCTTGGAAATGCCTAACTTGTACAGTTTAGGTAGTTGAACAATAAACTCAACATTTATATTTGAATCTACTTACATCAGGTTACCAGATCTGAAATGCGTGTGAATTTAATATAAAGTTATTTTCTTACTTTAAACTCATTGTACGATCATTTTCTCGTAAATGTAGTGATTTCTCTCTCCTTGCCAGTAGTTTTTTTTTTGTCTGTTTAAAAAATGTCAATATGATCATTATTCCACAGACTTTAGGTTGACTTATCATGCAATGTAGATTTATCATTGAAAATGTTCATAGATGGCGTTTTAGTCATTCTCAGATTCTTATGGTTGTTTAGATGTTGTTGAAAAATGTGTGCGAAAATGCCAGCTATGTGGTACATATGGATAATACGATCCCAAAGACTTTCTAGATATCAACTCAAGGACAATGCACTGTTTTATACCCCATGAAAATCATGTCCTGATCCTGTACAGTCAAACCTGCTTTAGTGACCACCTGTCTACAAAGACCACATTTTTCGTTTCCCTTGAAAATGGTTCTCATTGAATCATGTACTATAGGCACCTGTCTACAGAGACCACCTGCCTATAAAGAACACCTGCCTATAAAGAACACTTTTCTTGTCTCCCTTGGGTGGTCTTTATAGACAGGTTTCACTGTAATACGTACATGTAATTGTAAGATTCACATATTTGAAACAGTAATTTACGAGGCTATTGAAATTGCTTTAGGTTGATTTTCTCGAAAGTTGTGTGTATGACATGCAGTGCATATACCAATATACAGCCAAACCTGCTTTAGTTACCACCTGTCTACAAAGACCACATTTTTTTGTTTCCCTTGAAAATGGTTTCTCATTGAAACATGTAATAAAGGAACCTGTCTACAAAGACCACATTTTTTGGTTTCCCTTGAAAATGGTTTCTCATTGAAACATGTACTAAAGGAACCGATCTACAAAGACCACCTGTCTACAAAGACCACATTTTTTGTTTCCCTTGAAAACGGTTTCTCATTGAAACATGTACTAAAGGAACCTGTCTACAAAGACCACCTGCCTACAAAGACCAATTTTTGTGTTTCCCTTGGGCGGTCGCTATAGACAGGTTTGACTGTAATGTCTTTTTGGAGCCAGAAGGGTGTTAACTCATATACTTTAACACAGAGTTAATTCCCTTCTAGCTCTGAACAAAGGATATAATGTATAGAAATATCTATGTTTTATGTGAAGTCAAATCTGTGTATGTATCAAGATATTCAATTGTTTTTATGAAAAAATGCCTATCAAAAGGAGAGACTCGTGTCAATCTGCTCATGCCCGAAAATTTACCATTTTTGTGGTTCTTCGTGTTGTGTTACCTTATCATTTTACCATTTATGCATCCTTGAATTCCTTTAAAATGTTTTAAAAAATCATTGATATTGATATATTCCTGAAGAATCAATGATAAATGGAATTGGTTCCAATTCATAATTTTTCTAAAAAACATGATGTAGTATAAATCGTGCTGTATAGTCGATGAGAAATGTTTTGGCTAGAAAGTTTCAGTTAGAGCTTGAAAGTAGGGAAAACTTGCCCCTTCTTTTCTTTGTATTCATTATATTTCATCGTAATATTGCTCAATTTGTTGTTCTTACATTTTTAGAATATATCTTTTTGTAGAGAAAGCAATATTTTTTAGTCGCTCAATGTTTATCAATAATGAGAAAGTGTTCATAGAGATACTTACCCTTGAGTCACAGTAGATTTAGTATTGCCTTACACTGCCATTTTGACCTCACAACTTGTCATGTTAAATTTATACATGTAGTCATTCACAAGAACTAGTTTTTACTGCACTATTCCTATCATAAATCGGAGCCAATTATTCAAAACAGTTTGGCCAACATGTTTGCCCAACCTAGCAACATGCACCATAGTTCTCCCCACTGCAATCAAGTAGGCCAAAATGCTGTACATAGAAAGATATCCCTGCCATAATTTTTAAAGAATAGCGCCATCACTTGTTGGATATGGATAAGTTATCCAAAATTTCCTATCCAGATAATGCTTTCATTGGGTTTTGATGTCCAACATGTTTGGTTGCATATTGTTTTTGACAGTCATTAGTTCACTTCAGCTTCCTACATATATTTCTTCATAGTTTTTGCTCTTAAAATCTCTCTTTCCTTACATATATGAAATACATTTTTGAATTTGTATTTTTAGATGAATGTTAATTTGAATTATTGGAGTTTATATTTTTATTTACAATAGTATACTATTCAGCTGGTACATATATTTTTCCTTTAAACTTTTAATGTGTGTGTTCCCTCTATCTTCCCACCACCCCCTTTTTATCGGATGAGGTGGGGGTATAGAGGGGCTTGTTTTTATTATTGTATGATTTTATTTTTATATTATTGAAGTGGTATCTCCTTTTTGTAATTGGCACATTATAACATTTGCAGATTTTGATGAAGATGAAGTAATAAAGATTCGATAGGAATTTAGTTTTACTCGAATATGAGACACAATGTCTAAACCCTGTTCATACCAAAGTAATGTGAACCATTTTGTCAGCCAACTTCATTTTTGTGGCTTATAACAAAAGAAATGATTAGAAATAAGGAGTGGTAGGTCAATAGTTTTTGTGAATGTTATTCAGTATCCATTGCTACATAATAACTTCACAGTGCTGCGGTATAATACTTTGAAAACCCTTTCTTTCAATTATAACACCTTAACATAATATAAGAGATCATAGTTTTGTATTGTATACTTATCATACATATTATGTCAAACAAACAAATATGATATGTATTACCTTCATCTATTATTTGATGTCTCATCTCCAAACTGAAGTTGTTTGTCATGACCCCCCACCCCCTCTCTCTGCATCTATATCTCTTATTCTCTCTCTCCCTCTCTCTCTCTCTTCATCTCTATTACTTGTGCTTTTTTTTTGTTAACCCTTTCTCCCTTTTGCTATCTGTGTATCTGCCTGTTTCTCTCTTTTGCTCTGTCTGTCTTTCTGTCTCTGTCTTTCTCTCTCTCTCTCTCTCTCTGATATGCAAAATTTCAATCAAGCTATGATTAATTTCATCATAAAAAGTATGAATTGCAAAATGAATGACAAATATTTTTTTTTGGCGATAGAATCTTTTATTTTTCTTCAGTTTTTTTTTAAATTGCATATGGTAGTATGCAATATTATATTATGCACTCTACGAGATATTCATCAATGGAAATATAATTTCAATGTCAACTATTCTTTACTTGGTACATGTATTTTGTTGTGTAAGGTTATTCATTTGTCATTTGAGAGGTTTTGTGGTCTAGTGGTTTAAACACTTGGCTTAGGGATGCGAAGGATGTTGGTTCAAGCAGCACCACACCTCTTTAATATGCCCCTTTGTAAGACGTTAATCTACATTTGCTATTATTTACCCACGTGTAGGGATTGATGATCAGGGGAGTGTTTCACAAAGACTAAGATCGACTTAAGTTGGACTTGAGCTATGACAGGCCGTTCATGCCACTAGTTCCTCTAACCATTCCTGGCATTGGTTTCTCAAGGGACATACAAATCGTGGTCACAAATCGACAGAATTTTTGATAGTTCATTATTGAAGGAAACAACAGTATCTAAAGATCATAATTCGAAGGTTTTTCCCTCTAATTTTACATCTGATTCAAGACTTTTTAAGGGCATAAATCGCATACAGCAGTATAAGTCCAAGTCTTAAATATAAGATGTAAAATATACAATGTAACTTTTTTCTTCAACAATGAACTATCAAAAATGTAGATTCTGTAGATTTGTGACGTCCCTTGAGAGACCAATGGTGAGAGCAACCAGTGGCATGAATGGCCTGCCATAGTTCAAGTCCAACTTCAGTCGATCTTAGTCTTTGTGAAACACTCCCCTGGTGGAATGTTTTACTTGAAATGCACTGTGCACTAGTAATGGTTGCCGGGCTAAAACCAATGTACATGTAATAGTTTCAAAAGCATTTTCAAAGCGAATTGTGTGCTTTATACAAGAATAGAATAATAAAATAATAATAATTGGATTTATATAGCGTCTTTTCCAAAGGATACAAAGCGCTGTCTCTTAGTCTATCAATAATTTGTAGAGGTATGTTTACAGTTGTTTTTTGAAGAAATCTAGTGAAGTACAAAACATATTCAAAAGTTCTATAGAATTGCACCACTAGATTCAGAACAGTCCTCCTTTATATTATTTCCTACAATTAAAGAGACCATACCTTATTTTTTGAGAAATATAAAAATACAAAAAAACATAGATGGTCAATAGCTTTATTTCTTTGACATCTTTTCAGAAAAATTCAATTTCACCCTCTATTTTGTGCAATAGTATTCAAGGTATAGAAACAAAGCATTTAAAACAATTCTTTCTTATTACATTTTTCTTTTCTTACAAGTGTTATCAATCCTTATAACATTTTATTTTATTTTAACCCTTTATAGAATCAAATAATTTAATAAAACTCATTCTTATCTGATCTCTACTTGAAGGGTTATTAACCCATGTAACTTGCATCAATCTACATTTGCCACTCCATACCCAGGAGAGAAATGGGGACCTGGTAGGATGACGAAAGCCTTTGTGTTAGTAATTGCCATATGCCCTCATGGTGACCACATGGTAGGAATACTCCCCAGGGAGTGGAGATGGTGCATATTGTGCGTGAATAAATCAAATGACCGGGGCAATGATATCTGTAAAGCGCTTATGAAGACGGTATTCCGTATTATGCACTTAATAAATCCAGATTATTATAATTATTATTTTAAAGCATTCTCTATTTTGCCTCCCACTTTTTGCTTTTTTGGTCTTGATTTCACATTTTCCATGTGTATAAAGAACTTTGAAGAAGAATATGCAAAGATGGGAAAATGATTGTAGCACTCTATATAAAGAAATTCATATAAAGTGACCAAAAAATAAATGAATAAATAGAATAGTGATTTCAATGCTGCCTGTAATTCAAATGAAAACACTTTTATTTTTTTCAAACAATTTTTACTGCATTGGCCACATAATAATGTTCCTATTATGTAACTTGTGTGGATGTATTTGCTATTTTGTGGTGCCTAATTGTGACACAAACAGAAATTTTAAACATCTATCTCGGAATTGTATGTTAAAATTTTTTTCCTGCTTAGACATCTTTTCTGTCCTTTTTCAAAAACTTTTGTTTTGACTCATGTTTGTCTATCAAAAACCTGACAAACAAACTCGAAAATTAAAGCATTTTATTTGTTTTAGGAATTATAAGATTAATTGATTATAGGAATTATGTCTTTTGATGAATTATTTTTGTTTGTTTGTTTGTTTGTTTAATGTTCAGATTAAGCTTATTCGTTTAGCTAGATATCTTACAAAGTGATTGTTACACATGTTTCTATTTTATGCACCGATTTGCATGGTTGTGCACTTCATTTTCGAAATAAATTCGTTATATATCATGGATTTTTATTCTCAAAGAAAATTATAATTGATGTGTAATCATGTTGCAGTATTTTGTAAAAATAAAATCCCAATTATTTTGGAGAAAACTGAGAATATTATCAAAAAGACGGTGGCACGTTCGTCCTGATTTATTTGTGAAAACTAACAAC
>CP137679.1:12543206-12578206 GCA_037976565.1 Mesocentrotus franciscanus
TTTATAACCTTAGAGGTTTATTCAAAATATTACTACATAGAGGGTGATTACATTTGTTAATTCTGTAATTGAACGTGGATGTTTTTTTCATCAATTCCTTAAAAGTTTTCTAATTTCCCACTCTCTATTTCTTTATTTCTCTCTCTCTTATTTTTTTTTCTCTCTCTCTCTCTTTTTTCTTCTCTCTCTCTCTATGTTTGTGTGTGTGTCTCAGTCTCTGTGTCTGTGAGACTGTGGCTGTGTCTGTCTGTATGTCTGTCTGTCTCTCTATGTATGCATGTGTGTGTGTGTGTGTGCGTGCGTGTGTGTGTGCGTTTGTGTCTGTGTGTCTGTCTCTGTCTGTCTCTATCTATCTATCTATCTCTGCATTTTTTGTTCTCTCTTTGCCTGGCTCTTTGTCTGTTTCTTCATCTACCTGTCAATCTTTTTTGTTCTCTCTCTTCTCTCTGTTTTCTCTGTCAAACTCTGAATCCATCATCTTCCTTTAACCGTGATCAAAGTATCAAGTCGAATCGCCCACAAAATTACTCCTTGAGACGTTTTGGCGCGAACCCTGTGTATCGTCTGCGCAGGATAAATCCCATGGATCTTTATACGCGGTGGAAACTTTCTCACAGCAAAATCAATAAACCGTCAGAAAGCCGGGCAAAATTGACTTTATGAGATTGGAGGGCGTTCGAGGAACAAGCAAATGTAAAGTTTTATAGATTTGGTAATTGCGAGAAGTCCTCATCAAAGCCATTTGCGGTAAAGAAAAAAAAGCAAAAGAGTCTTTCTTCTTTTTCGTTGTTCTGGCCATCCTTCACCCTGAATGATCTTTGTTCTGGGTCGAGGACATTTTTAAGATGCGTCCCAAGTTTTGTTTAAACAACAGGTTGTTTGGAGTAATCCGTTCTGGACCGAGATGAATTTGTTTCTTTCGGAAGCCATGGGTCATTGGTGTATGAAGTGTGACCCAGACCAGAGATTGATTTGGAGGGGTTGGGAGGCTGGGGGGTAGTTCAATATTCGGTTATTCTGTCAAGACTTGTCCGCAAGATCATGTGACATAAAAAAGGACACAAAAATTAATGTATCTCCAAAAAAAACGAATAGTATTTTCTCCTTCACTAAATCGTAAATTAACAATAAGTATTGATTTTAGGCATCATATGGACCAGATATGATAGCTCGTCAATGTCTAATTGTGTCAAGATTTTGCTCTTTAATGATATTGCCATTTTATCTATATTCCCATCAGTTTCACTGTCTCAGCTCAAAATCATCCCTTCATTTGTCTATTTCTGATGATGTTGTACCCCGCCCTCTCTCCCACAATCACCACTCTCTCTCTCTCTGAGTCTCTGTCTCTTCTTCTTCCTCCTCATTAAGTGCTACTTCACTCCCCAATCTCTCTCTCTCTCTCTCTCTCTCTCTCACACACACACACACACACACACACACCCTCTCTCCCTCTCTAACTACATGTATTACACTCCCTTCCCCCTCCTATACCCCCTCTCTCTCTCTCCCTCTCTCTCCCTCTCTCCCTCTCTCTCTCTCTGTCTCTCTGTCTCTGTCTGTCTCTCTCTCTCTCTCACACACACACACACACACACACACACACACACGCAAAATAGTAATGCAACGCACCTCGTACAGCAGATACACATCCAGGTATAACATGTCCACTTACTTCCTCGCTTTGTCTAAATTTATTCTTTCAAAGAATCATATAAACTTTAGTTCCAAATTGTTTTAGAAATGCTCTAAAATCTATACTCTATAATCTATATCATGTTTATTATGTGCTCTTTAATATGAGACTTAGCATCTGTAATCTGCATTTTTGTGTTGTAAAATAGAATGTGAATAATAGATAGACTGAATTTGTTCCTTTGGCGAATGATTTTTTTAAATTTCGTTCATTTTTTCCTTGCTATTCATGCGTGGCACAGATATATTTAGGGCACAGTGTTTTTCCAAGCATGATGTTCGTAGTTTATACGTTTGTGTTTCCGCAAGCAAGACTGAAAGTCCTATCACTTTATCAAATCTAAAATTGAAAATAAACAGAAAGACACATGTTTGCGGGAAATTAATCGCATTACAGTGAATGAATTAGTAGCGATCATTCGTGATAAATACGTTTCTTCACGTTTCTTCAAGCTTATTTCTCCGCCTCAGAATTATAAAAAAAAAGAATATAGAAAGAATAGGAGGGTTTTACAAAAATAAGGTTAACACTGATCTGATAATTAAGGTTTCCGCTAAATAGAAAGTCATCTCGTGTTTTTCTTAATTGGTTTAAATGTGTTTAAGTGCAGCTATGCTGCCTTAACTTAACGAATATTCCTACAACTAGTTTTTACCGGTACACAAGCATCCTTTAAGGGGTTAAGCTTTGCCTGAGGGCCATCTCACTTAGCGGTTTATTTCCGACTTTAGGAAAATAATTCTTCCACCACCTTCCCCTTCTCGATAACGTGGTCACTATTTAAGTGGTCTTTGTCCCCCTATAGGGGTCACCAAGCGTTTATATAGGGGAATAATCGGCACCCTGAGGGGTGGAAAACGCGAGTGGTGGGGTGGTAGAGGGGTGCACAAATTTGGTAGGTGTATATATTATAGCGACATGTTGGCAGTTTTTTCTTGAAAACTCAAAGTTCGGGGGGTTCTTTAAATCGATGTGATTTTTTAAATTTTTATTATTGTTATTGTTATGATCATTATCATCATCAACATCATCATTATTAATAATAATATTATAATATTCTTAGACCCTTTCTCGAAAATTTGACAGTTTACATGTATATGTATGTATGTATGTGTGTATGTATTTATTTATCTGTTTAAAATATTCATTTATTAACCTTTTTTAGGCCGCCATCCTATTCAAGCGACGATTTATGACGATGGTCTCCTGCACCTTCTCCACAGATAGTTAGGATAATACTTTAAATTCATAATGACGTATTATAGAAATATTAAGTTCGTTATTATATATATGCATACATGTAAATCACATTTTGACATGAAGTTAATATTATTATTTGCATATTTGTATTATACCTTACGTTGATATGTTCTTTGTTATTCAGTTATTGTATTTGAAAAAAATGCAGGAAAAAAAAAATCAAAATCAAATACAAAGCTACATCCGTGTGACCCCCACCCCCACCCCACCCCGGGTCGATAAATAAAGAAAGTGATCGGATTCATGATAGTTTTAAACAGTATATTACATCCTTTCAGAAGTAAGGCTTGACAAAGAATGTGGTTGAGAAATAACTATTTCTTTTATTAGGAATTTCGATGAGTGGTCTTCCAATTGCGGTGGAGAATTTAAAACCACTTCTAAGTGCGAAACAAAATTTACTCCTCTCTCTTTCACCACTTTTTCTCTCCAGAAGTAGCCATGTTAACCGAGTAATGTGCACATTGATGTAAAACGTATCTCCCTTAAACTTCAGATTGAAGTATTTCTTTCGACGAATAAAATCCAGTCAGTATAATAGAATTGGAGTGTTCACCAGGCTGCAGCACTCGACATATGGACATTAATCATTTTGCGGAGACAGGGAAAAAAGTACGCAGTGGCAAATTGAAATGTCTTACTTCAATTTGTCGAAACCTAAACCGACAGATTATTTCAAATGACGATGTCATTGCCAAGGACACGGCATATGGGTTATGAATATGAGTTCGCCGAACCATTTTTTTCCCACTCAGATTCCACCGTTTTTTTCTTTCTCTCCCATAGCCTTGTTTTGCTGATAAATGACAGTTTTTGCTAATTCTCAAAACAATGCAAACGCCTGTATTGCGTGAATCCATTGCCTATAGCAGAAGGCATCTTCATTGCGCCCAATTCATTCATGCAACCGATACAATCTGCGAATTTATCGCTTTAATCATCCATAAAACCGCAAGCGTTTGTATTTTTCTCCTCTTTCCTTTATTTCTTGCCACGATAGAATTTGTGATTATCCACTTGTCATACATTTTGATGTGATACATACCGGGTTTGGCACGATCAGTGACGATAGCTGGCTCAGGGGCGGTCTCGGACCGATACACATCATTACGCGCGACGAAAATATGACGAAGAGGTTCCCGCCTTTTTTCTCACCACGGCTCAAACGTCTGTCTCTCTCGTTCTTGTGCGTTGCACATTCAGAAGTGTCGATTAAATGAAGAAGAAAAAAAACTGATATGAAAAATGATCAAATGTCTTCCCATTTTCAATGAGCTGTGGGTTTCACTTATTTGCTAATCACATTTCATTTTCATGTTTCAAAATGGTTTAACCAAACCTGCCAGCACAGTAAATGTAGGTTTTGAAGGGAGACAAAAGTCCCACAAAAGTGTTACAATATAATGGATCTTTCAATCATAAATAAACGTGAAAGGAACTCAGGAGGCGCGATAGCTCAGTTGGTAGAGCAGTGGTCTCGTAATCCCGTGACCCGGGTTCGAAACCAAGTCGATGCGCTAGTGCCCTTTGGTAAGGCATTAATCCTCACTACCAGGTCCCTCGGAGAGGACCTAAAGCCGTCGTCCGTCTGGTTGCTTACTTACAAGCATTTATGCTTTCTTAGCAGTCAGGTAAAATAACCATCACAACCAACCAAAAATAAAAAGGAACAGTGAAATTGTCTGGCAAACTTAGAAAATGGATGCAATTTGTAACACATATTATGTCCGATCAGCAATAACGTTTTGATGCTTTGTTTCACTGGTGGAGAAATTCTACCTTTTCAACCTCTCTGTTATTGTGAATACTGTTATTTTCGATTGTAAAGCTTTGCTTCTGTTTATTTCCTTACTTTTAAGATTCTTTTTGATAAGACGGGATGACATTATAGCAAAGTAAGCTGATATTTGCAGGAACGGGAATTACATTTTAGGTATTCAATTTTAATGGATCTGTTGCACAAGCGCACATCTACATCTCCCCCGTTTTGTTTTGTTTTTGTATCTCGTTGTAGCACGCACTACTAACCTTGCGTGCAACGTAGGAATGGGGCATATGTTACTTTCGTTCCTAAAGTACAGTTTGAGTTGAAATCATAACTTATTGGTTATTGTTATTGTTACCAAAAATATCAAGAGAAATACGCCAATATTCAATCTCTCACCCCTTCTCGCTTTCCCTTTCTCCCTCTTTCGCCTTGCTCTCTTTCGCTACATTCTCTTTCTCTTCCCGTCTGTGTAGTATACAGTTCTTTACCGCAATGTATTATTTCATATTGGTTGAATATGCTTCAATAACTGGGGCAGATCAACGTTGTTTTTTCGTCATCACTGCACTTTCTCCTGTATTATATACACGCAAGAGGTAAGGAGAGGGAGCTATAATGTCCAGCGCTCTTCAGAATATTTAAAAGATCCCCAAATTCGGTGTTTCTTATATCAAATCGGATATATACTTCTGTGACAAACTTACATAATTTTTTTGTTTTAAATGAATATACACAAAGTGCCTTTCACATCAACGAGTGTCACCTTTAAAGTCAAAAGCATTTTTAACTCGCTTCACTCACTTTTATTTTTAAATAGATTTTGATGCTGCCTTTGATGCATTTTGATCCTGTCGTTTTCTATGTTTATGTTTTAAACATTTAATCAATCAAGTCTAAAGTAACTCAGTAGATAAGTTAATAATAATATGCAATTCCTGTCCTAAGACATATCAGTGCGCTTTACATAGATTAGATTACATAATAATATTATTACTACTATTATTTAGCTCCGGCAGCCGTAATCAGCGCACAGTGCGTTTCAAGGAATAATCCTACCAGGTACCCATTTACCTAACCTGAGTTGAGTGTGGTAAATGTAGATTAATGTCTTGTCAAAGGACATTAGTGCCACGGGGGTACTCGAACTGCGGACCTTGAGATCCACACTCCTTTGACATATCCACTCGACCATGACACCTCTACAAAGTTGCTTATGATTTCTATGGGGATGATGGGATAGGAAATTAAAATTACCCTTGAGTTGATAGTCTTGAAAGTCTTTACGATCGTTTTTATATACATGTATACTTTTTAATTATATACATTATTGGTTTTTCATTATTTTGTATTAAAAAAAAGAAGTTTGAAAACGGGAGTTAGTATTCGAGGAAGAGATGGCAGACCCTTAAAGAAATTATGCCCGTAATGCTCTCTCCTCTCTTACCCGGTACTCCATTCCTCCCATTAAAAAAAAGACTCTTCCCCCTTCAGGGCTGATTTCATTTGTTAATTTAACTACCTCTTTACCTTGAGCAGTGAAAAAAAAAACCCTCTCCATTTTTAGCCTTCTCTATTGCCTTGAGAGCGGCTTATACTGTCATAATATATGTCATATGCGGGACTTCCCCTGGACTCCACAGGCCACTACGCAAAACAAAACAAGTCCAGAAGGGGGTTGGTGTATAATTTTCATCGCTGCAACGCCACGACAGAGGGCCTGCATGTCATAAAGACAAAAAACCAAGTCCTTCAACTAAGGGAACCTGTCCTTGAGTCGACATTAAGTCCCTGAAAAGGACCCCCTTCCTTGAACTTGGTTAATCAAAGAGAAAAATCGATAAAGACAACACGATGAGATCTGGTTTCTTTCATCCAGCTCTGAGCAATAACCGCTGCAGGCACGGTCGAGGGAGAGAGAGCTCGTGGATCTGTCTGTCCGCAAGCGCGGGTGTGAGCAAGCCCAAAAGCGCGAACAACTGGTGGATTGACTGTGGATGGATAACAAACGCGCGCCTGAGCGCATGCCGTGTATTGTGAACTCAAGGTCAAATATACACGGATTGACGCGATGATGTTAATAAAAGTGACTTCCATTTCATCCAGGTCTCTCTCTCTCTCTCTCTCTCTCTCTCTAAATCATCTCAGATCCTATGTATTGGTCAGTGCATCGTTTAAATCCTTCCCGTTACTACAATTTGGAAACTGGGGTGGGATGGGAAGGGAGTTCAAGGGCTTCGACAGTGCTAGTAAATTATTATCTTTCGCAAGGGCAAGAAAACATTAGACAATGTACTAGCAAACAGTGACGTAGATGAGAGTGCATTGAAGATACGTGCCCCCCTCAAATACCTCCCCTCGACAAAAAAATTGAGAGAGAGAGAGAGAGAGAACGCGACAAGGAGAACGGGAGCGTAAACGGAAAATGCAACCCCCTTCCATATCCCCAAACAAATGGCCTCGTTCATTATCATTTCACCCACTAGCCCACCCCACCCCAATGATGCCCACATTGTTTATGAAAAATAATGATGAAAACAGTTTCCGAACTTTATATCATAACTATGCCCAGAGGTCTTACTTTGTGCTTTCTTAAATCTGAAAAGAATCACAATTCCACCTTAATCCATTAAAAAAAATAAAGAGCAAAGGCAGATATTGACGCCAATAAAGGCGCATAGACGGGGAAATGAATACATTGAAGTTTACCTATCAGTTACTTTGATGTTGAAGCATAAGTTTAAAAAATTGATAGTCTAATTTTAGGGATTTGTAAAAAATTTCAATCATATATGCCCATTTGAATTGATCATCATATTTATGTGTGTTCTTCGCGTTTTGAGTGAAACTTTCCTGTGGGCTATCATCCCCTCATTTTTCGGTTTAGTAGTTAAGATATGCCATGGGTTTTGCAGGGGGCGTAATGTTCCTGGCCCCTGTACCCTGCATATCCGTTGCTTTTATAAATGCAGCTTACAGCCGAGGCCTTTTGGTGTAGGCAATATTATTTCTCAATTACACAACTGAAGTGTTCACAAATAATCTTATATCATATTTCATTTGTTCTACCATTATTTTGTTCTATCCTACTCATTATTTTGTGTAAGTGATTTTATGTGATATCATCTTTTGCACTAGGGCACCTTGAGCATTAATTTCAAGTGTGTTCGGCGCCTTCAAAATTAGGCCTAATGATGGCATTTAAGACTTTCGTCAATCATCATGAAATAATATTATTTTGGTAAACAAATCTATTTCTATTATATCTTTTTTTTTATTCCACTGCAGTAAATAAGAACTTTTCAAAGGCAGACTCAGAAAAAGTCAGTTCATCAACCTCTGATGTCGTGGTTTTAGGAAATAAAAATAGAGAGGCAAGGAGTTTTTAAGTTTTAGACAGATGATCTCCGAGCTAGTCATCGCCATAGCAATATTTTGCCCCTGCCGCTCAATTGAGTCTCGTTCGGCTAAATAGACATATACATGTATTAACAAGAAAACGATTTAAAGTCTTATGAACAAATTCAAGCAGAAAATCCGGATAGCAAAGCACTCTTTTCTTTCGGCAGCTTAATAGTCGAGCAATTTTTTGCCGTGATTATAAACTCTTTTCTTCCGAATTCAAAGTAAATTGACTCAATCACAAAAGGATTTCGCTCTGTTTTGGTCTTGTTTGATTCAGGAAGCGAAGGGAAACAGAAGGCGTCTTGTTTCGTTGGGTAGGAGGAGCGCCGGTCGCTCAGCGTGATCCCTGGCCGTAACTCCGGGAATCGGGTTTGAAACCAGTACCCTCTCTTGTCCGAGTAAGAGTAAGAGAAACGGTGAATACAAAATATTATGTCTCCGCGCGCTTTTGCGGTATGGCCCCTACGTGTACTTCCTTCTGTGAGGCTAAAAGCGGGTTTTACCAACTGGAAGTCGGATTAAGATCTGCGTAAGATGTTAAGTGCGAAATTCCTCCTGCACAATGATGTTAACGTGTCAAATACAGATCTCTATTTCGTCGCTGCATCGTTGCAACCGCGCCCGTGTGCGCGCGGTGTGCCGAAGAGCTCCCCCGCATGCAAGTGGGTGTGTTCGTAGCTGGTGCCACATACGAGCTCCCCGAGAAAGCGCCACTTATCCCCACTCGCCAGCGTAACCAAGCATTCTTTCGAAGGCCTGCGAACGGGAAAAAAGCACCAAATGTCGCATTTCTGTGTCTTTCTCTTTCGGTTTTACATGACGTTTCCCGGTGACTTCTCCATCCTTCTATTTGCACACCGCGAAGCCGGTCTCCAATCTCTTTCTCGTTAGGCTAATTGAAAGACGCGGTTCATTACTTTGCAAAACCCCTTCTCATCTCCCTCCATGAACTGTTACTCTTCAAATATCCCTCTGCGCGACCACTAAATAGCTCATTTTATATTAAAAAAGGGCACATATGTTACTTGCTTGGCATGTCGTCCAAAAGTACAACGTGAAGCCAAACATGGCCAAATTTGATATGAATCAAAATGTCGTTTGAGGTTGTTGAGCTTTATTTCGCGACATGATTTACAAGATCCATAGACAATAACAAACCAAACAATGTCAGCATGTGCTATACCTCGAGTCATGCTAGGCTAGCTCTATTCCATTACGCACTTTTTTGTCTGCTCTTTTTTGTTGTTTTGTTCTGTTTTTGCTTTTCCCTTTTAAAGTAGCATTTTTGTTCCTTCACTAGACAATCTTTAATCGATTTTCAGTTAATATGGATAATAATGACCTTTTCTCTCCCTCATTTCTATTTTCTGCATATCTAAGATCATCTAAAATGACCCCTTCCCGCTTCTAGTCCTCCAACCTCTTTCTAATTAGAAAGTTGGAGTAGAAACATACTACCGTACATGTATAATAACTATACGAACAATAGAATCACCTCTATCATGCCAAATTGCTTATCACTTTTGCTATCTTATACTATGAGATCTTTTCGTTTTTATCTGAAAAAACCCACAAAATTCAGCTTAAAGATGAATCTTGAGCTCTGGTAGGGAATCGTATTTTGCGAGAAAATTGCTACGATTAATTTTATTCTGGATTGCTTACCCTGCAGTAGATTGGTTGTTTGAACCAGTGACATAAAAACAAAGCACAACAACTTATTGGGCATCATCTTCGATAAAAACCACAACTCCCATTTGCACATAGTGACCTGTGTTAAGCACATGGTGTCGGGCCTACTTACCTTGATTTCCTTATCTTTCTATGCTCATTACTCAGCCACTATACATTTTCTACCAAAATTGTTTGGCACATGTCATTTATTTGTAATCTTGAACATTCAGTGTAAGTTTCGTTGGATTCTGTGAGAATTTGTTTTCTATATTTACAAGAACTCAGGTTTATCTTTAACGGCTGCGAGACCGATTTTCAATAAATACCATTATATATAAATGTTGAGTGCTGGTAAAGATGAAAAATCAGTTGTGAGATTTCTCATTCATTTTGTGTCAGTTAGGAAGAATATCAAAGAAGAAAATGTCCTCGGAAAAGAACTCAACCTTCTCTTTAAACCTTAGCTAAAAAAAAGTATACGTTTTGATGAATACCAGTACACTCTTAGAGTAGACTATATAAAAACTCAAATGTTTAATAAAGTAACCTAGGAGTAAAGACTTTTTCAAAATGGTATATTAGCTCAGCCATTATACTTCCGGATCCAGCATGTTAAGAGTGCGAATCTACCATTTTGAAACTGTTTTCACGCCTCTACCCTTCTATAATTATGGTGATCTAACACTTAAGTTTGTCGAGTGTATAACGACTTTCACCTTTCGTGCGTGACCTTTTTGGAAAACCTTCTTTACGTGTTCTCCCTTACAGGACAAACAGCGTGAACAGAGGCTTATCCTTCTTCAAAGAATTGTTCTTTTATTTCAGGGTACCGAGGAGATTTGTTGTTTGAAATGAAGACAAATATTCCGGTTGTCTGAAACCATTACGATCTACAAGCAATTTTCTCGCCAGATTGTACTTTGTGAAACTATTAAAATATTACAAACTCCTGTCTTCTCACCAGGCATCAATGTTATCGAGCGATCGGGAGGGGGGGGGGTAAATGTGCCAATTGTTGGTTTTCTTTTGGGGGTGGCACGAGTTGGAAATTGTAAAAGAAAGAAGACATATTGACAGGATTTTGCTCTTTGTGATGACTGACGAAGAGAGAAGAATGGGGTATAGGATCAAAGGAACTTTGGAAGTGCTAGTCCTGGACCTATCGAAGGCGATGATATTATGGGAGGAGGTGTATTATATTGTGCCCTCGGGGCACAGAATATTTCAAAAGCAAGAAAAATCACTTCTCGCGATATTAATCTGGTTGGAGTAATTGTTTGGGAAGTTACTCCTTCTAATCGCGCCACCAGCAGCGACCCAACGCACCGTGCACTAACGTCCAAACACTCGCTAAGTAACTATTTAGCCTTTTGCCCCATGCATCTCAAAACACCACTCCCAATTTATTAAGTGGAAAGAACGAAAATATGCGCCACGAATCTCTGACCGAAGTGACAGCATGTTGATTTGTTCACGGTCCCAGTGCACAAGCTTAAATGGTGCGCAGAGAGGTAGAGAGGAAAGGACGGGTCACCACCTAAGAATAAATCTGGACGATGGAAGCATGGAGGGATTAGTCACCGATTTGTTGAATAATTTTATTCGACTTCTGTTATGTGCGTTTCTCGAGGCGCATTAAGGAGGCACGTCGTCTTCTGTTGCCTTTCTCCCCCTCTCGCCACGCGCACTCCTTTATTTTGCTTTCTAAACCAAGGCGATCAGAGGCATAATAGAAACACGAATGCCCCCATCCGTTGCCCTCGTTTAGTCCTACTTCATTCGGGCGGTCCGCCCCCATTCACAAACCTGCCGCAAACCAGTTATTCCCTAAGGCGACCCTAAGAGGAAAGGAACTGAGATCGAATGATAGATTGTGGTCTTTCCTCATCCATCTTGATCACGATTGCCGGTATGTTGTAATTGATCACCGAGTTTGGCAAGTGATCGGACCAAGTAACGACGGACCAAGTAATGTCGGTTTGAGTAAAATCCACAACTCTCTGTACCACATTGGTCGTACTTTGGCAGAGGTGTCGTGTTCTAGTGGATATGTCTTTGGACTATGAATCACATGGTTCGCGGTTCGAGTCCCGCCGCGGTACTAATATTACTTTACGGTTGCCACTCTCCACCCAGGTGAAGTGAATGGTTACCCGGTACGAAGAAATGTCTTGACTGCTTGAGCACTTTGCCACGGCAGCTCGGCTAAAGACGAAGTAACAATGATAGCAGGGCCATCAGGGTGAGCAGTGTTACTACTGATGAGGCTACCCTGGGTGAACAAGACATTATTATACTATAAGTATTACTACTTTCCCCTATAGTACATCTATAACATCTTATTCTTGTGTCACGATTGCGATTGGACGTAAACAAAGTTTTAGTTATTTATTATAATTCTTTTTAAAATACAAAATACATAAAAGGAAATTATCATTTGTCTAAACCTAGGTAGCACGGAGGCATTTGATTATCTGCCCGGCCGCACTTAAATAGTTCACCAAACTGAATGCACATATATACTCTGAACACGCCAAACTGAAAACACCTAATCTCTATTTTGAATAAAACCTGAATATAACCTAAAGAAAAAAAAAATTAATAATTTAATTTTGAACTGATGTAAAATCAATTTCAACTGGCATGTTTGAAAATAAAGCACCTCAGTTACCCTCAGACAAGTACTGAAAGGGAAACCAAATTTGGGAGAGGTTCATAATTATGTCCGGGGCGTAGTTGTCCGAGATGTCAGTCCTTGGTAAATTTTGAAATTTTACGTGGTTATGTAGAAAATTAGTAATAATAATGATTATGATAATAATAATAACAACAGAGTAGTCTTGTATAGCGCTCATGTCTGGCACATTGCCACTCCTGGTGATCTACTATTATCCCCCCGCCTGTAGCCGAGCTACCATGAAAAGGCGTTCAAGCATTCAAGGAATTTTTTTCTGCCGGGTACCCATTTACCTCACATTGGTAGCAAATGTAGATTAATATCTTGCCAAAAGACATTCATGCCGCAGTGGGACCCGAACCGCGAACCATGCGATCCACAGTCTGTAATAGGGGATGGTCAACCACGTTTCACAAGACGTGGTTTGACTCACTCATATTGTTCTCAAGTTGGGAAACTTTACCCAGTAATTTTAAGAGGGATGGTCCCGAAAGGTTGGGGGGGGGGGCACTAATACGAAATAATCATGTCCACAAAGGAGTGGTTGTGCTTATATAAAGCACTGGCGGATCTAGGGGGCATATTTATTTCTACCTTTTCTTTTATTTAATCATGGTTGCCTTTTCACTTGAAAACAAAACTGCTGTCCTAGAGGCCCCCCGGACAAAAGCACAACAAACAATATATACAAACGTAATATACAAAGTATACATAACGGACAATCGTTATGTACACAGATCGAGAAGAAGAAGAAAAGAAAAAAAGAAGTGGGAAAAATTAGGGTGATACAAGGGAAATCGAATGGGAGAGGGTTTAGGTTTAAACAAAAAAGTGAGAGAAAAAACTAAGCAAAGTGGTTGAGGGGTAGAGGACAAATGAAAAGGCAGGATGAGAAGAATTCAAGAAATGGAGAATATGGAAGAAGATAATAAGATGGAATGTCCCGAAAGAGGGTGATCATTGATACGAAAGACATGGGAGTGGGTGTAAGCAAAGCCTTAAGTTGGTGTGGTCCAAACAAAGAAATATCGAAGGAAAGGTTGAACAAAAAATCGCGGTTTCGTGGGTCATCGGTCTCAGGAACCCTCTGAAAAGTGGACAGAAGCACCATGAGACTGACTTTGTCGGTATAGTAAGCCGTTAGTCTTGTGAACCCTCTGAAAATTGGATAGAATGCCCACGAGACTGACATTGTCGGTCTGGTAAGCCGTCAGTCTTGTGAACCCTCTAAAGAGTGGATAGAAGGCCCATGGGGCTGACATTCTCGGCCTCGTAGGCTGTCAGTCTGGTGGGCTGTTGGTCTTTTGGGCTGTCAAGTCATCGATCCCTCAAAGAAAAATTGTCAGGAGGCATAGAGACTGACTTTATCGGTTTAGCGGCATGTTGGTGTCGTGAAAAGTGGACAGAAGGCCCATGGGACTGACACTGTCGGTCTCGTTGGCCGTCAGTCTAATGGGTCGTTGGTCTTGTGGGCTGTCAAGTCAACCCTCAAAATAAAGTTGTCAGAAGGCCAACAAGACCGACATTATCAGTCTAGCGGCATGTTGGTCTCGTGGGCAGTTGATCCAGTGAACCCTCTGAAAAGCGGTTGTAAGGCCCACGAGACTGACATGGTCGGCCTCATGGGCTGTCGGTCTCAAGGGTTGTCGGTCCAGCGGGCTTCAGCCGACAAGGTGTCGTCAAATGGAAGTACAGGCCTATCGCTTTATCCTTATTGTCACCTTTAAATTTATGGATCCAACATTGCAGAAAAAACTTTAAAACCTCTTTGATACGTGGCGTTAGGCAATTAAACAGATTTCACTTAAATTATTACATCCTTTTCTTTCATGCTTGACTTACGTTTCAACTTTGTCAGCAACTAAAAAGGATTTTTTTCCTTTCTTCTAAGATCCTTTCACTAATTCATTATCGCCACTCAATGTTCCCCCCTATTTCCCGCTTCTTTTTCCCCATCTTGCTTTCTTTCTCGTTAGATGTTGCTCCTTAATTCATGTTTCTCGTGTATTCCCTCTCTTCTTCTTTTTTTTCTTCTCCTGTCGACATCAGTGTGATGAATGAAGCATCGAATTCTCGACCTGGGGTTATGCGTACATCATGAGCATCACCTTTCATTGGCCGTGTTTGGGATCTAAACATCGACAGCGCTTCACGACTCCCTGGCAAAGAAAAGAAAAGAAGAAAAAAGGGGTTCACGGTGAATACAAAAATACGTGGTCCCTACTTCGTACCCCCATGAAGACCCAATTCTTGCCAAATTTTCCTTTGATTCGTTGGTTATTAAGCAGTCGGAAGCGAGAGGGTATTGGTAACAAGAAAAACAACGCCGCGCGCGAGACTCGCCGCCAAGTGCTGAGCAGAATTTAACAAGCTCCCCTCATCCGGAAAGAAAAACTCTCGGGGAAAAGTTTTTCCTTTTATCTGCACATATGCTTATTTCGTCTTCCTTAAGTGAAGTGGTGGAGGGTAGCAAAGAAAAAAGGATGGGGGCGAATACAAAAAAAAGTTTCCCCTTCCATTAAGCCCATGATTTGATAATCGAGATATCGCTGGGGCGAGTCAATTAGGGAAGGCCGAATTTCATGAGAGCTGTGGTAATGCCTATGATATCACTTGCGGTTTTTAGTCTCGTCCCGCGCATTTTATAAGCGCATTATGAGATTCCTCGTACTTGTCGTTGATTTCATATCTCTTTTGCCTTTTCAAAGACCGTGTGTGCGCCACTAGCGATCTGCGTGCGCCCCGAACAATTGAGATACAAGCTTCTTTGCTGACGTTGAAACGCGAGATTCTGTGTGCGCGCATTATTTCAACGTGCCATTTGGCGAGTATGGCGTCGACGCAAGGCACAAACTGCTGACCAATTTACTTCTGATTAGTTCCAGCTAGATCCTTGTTATTCACTTGTATCTCAACGAGACAGCGACGAAAGATGGGAGGAAGAGAGTCAGAGAGAGAGGAGGAGAGAGAGAAGGGAAGATGTCATAGAATAAAACGATTATTCGTATTACGCAGCTCGATTGCGAATGGCGATATAAAAAAGAGAAAAGAAAAGGCACTTGGCTTTCGGATGAGTATGATCGCGTGCCGTTTTTTCTCTCTGCCACCACCCCGGTTGTCGTCTCATGTTTATTTAGTATTCATAGCTCTGTTTCTGCACACCCTCGGCGTATTGAATGGTAGTGACCTTAACACGGAGTACCCGTTCCTCGCACACAAGCCCCTTTCGCGCGCTGACAACATGTTGGGGAGTTAAACAACGCAGGGGAGGGGGTGCCCCAGGCCAGCCGAGCCATACGTACGTACGGAGCTATACCAAGAAAAGCTCGGACCTTAGTTCACGGGATGGGAGCGAAGCGCGTAACAGATTGCGTGAAAGATGCGAACAGAAGTTTGTGGGTTTTAAGGGCAGGACGCCTCCAGGGGATTGTTTTATTTCTACTTTCTCTTCTTTTCATCCTCTTCCTTTTTTCTCTCCATTGCCTATTTCAAACAGAAAACAAGTAGCAGGAAGCGGGATAAGCAGGCTTATCAGGTTTTGCTTTGTAGAAGATGACAGGTTTTTTCTTTTCTTGATCGGGCAGCGAGCGCCCTAGAACGGGGTTATTTGGGGCGCGTTTTAACACCCTCGATGTGCAGGAGACACGCGTTTTATTGTTTTGGAATGACGAGTAATCATCCCATGTCCCCTCCTTCACGGTAAATCGAAATTTTCTGGCGCAAGAACGAAATGATTGAGAACGAGAGAGAACAACCGGAGAAAGACAAGGTAGAAGCCATTAAACAATATGGATGATAATTATGTTGGCATGAAACTAAGAGAGGACGAGATAAAGATAGAACGAGAGAGAGAGAGAGAAAGAGGGAGAGAGAGATAAGGAGGGCGCTCAAACAAATGGTGTGGTCACGGAAGATGGGTAAGGAGGTTCATAGCCTTGGGCACCAGCCGCGCGCTGTGAGGAAAACAGGCGATAAATTAAGGAATAACCCTGTGATATAACACTAGCATTCATTTCCAATCGACTCTAATTGGTTTTCATTATGTGTCATTGTCAATATCTTTGCTTCTATCAGACAGGCCGGACTTTCCCCAGTGAATACCCAGCGCGGGGCTGGAGCGCGTTCACTGACCGGTGGCCGAAGCCTAGGCAATGTCCGAAAGCTGGTTCCTCGTACAGCCGCGACATATGCCGCGCGTAAAAAAAATTCCTGATGCTCGTCCAAGCTGGACCGTGCAGCACCCTCGTCGCCAGCCCCCTCCCCCCGAGTTAAGCCTCTTACCCAGCAGGTACTATACCATCAAAACATGCCTCACGGAGGCTTACAGACCGACCGGGGAGGCACTTGACTCAGAGGTACTTCCCTTACCCCCTCGACAAACACTTGGGCTCTTAGCAAACCAACCATTACCCCTAAATTGGCTTTGGATGGGGCTCGAGAGTAAACTAGAAAGAGTTTGGAGAGGGGGAGAGACTTAGATAGATAGAAAGAGAGAGACAAACAGATAGAGGGGAGATAGATAGATAGCTAGAGAGAGAGAGAGAGAGAGAGAGAGGTGGACGAATGCAGATGGGAGACAGAATATTTTTGAGATAGATAGAGAGAAAGAGAGAGAGAGAGAGAGAGAGAGAGAGTGAGAGAGTAGGATATATACAAACAAAATGGGATGAATATTGTTTGAGAGAAAATGTGTTAGAAATAGAGACAGAAAGAAAGAGAGAGAGAGAGAAGAGGGAGATGAGGGGGCACCCCAAATGACGACGATTGCGTCGTTGGGTGGACATAGCTGTAAACTCATTCACTCTTTAAAACCCTCCATCATCTTCCCTCTTCTCGACTCGGATAAATGCGAAAGCAAACAAGAATACATTATGATTGAATACCCCGTAAACAAAAAAAGAATGGCCGTTAGGAAAAATTGTTAAAGTAACAGACGTTCTTTGACGTCTTGACCAAACGAAAACTCCCGGCAGCGCCATTTCTTCCTCCTCGATATTAATGCTATTCTGCGACAGGAGAGGGAAAGAAAAAATGGGAAAGTGACGGACCAGCAGAATATTGCTATCATTTCACTTTTTTTAGTGTGTGTGTGCAAGTGTGGAAGATGAAGAAAATAACTTGGAAGCGAGCTGAAACAAACAGCAATGAATAATTAATATTTACTGTTAGCACCGAGGGGGACAAGCAACGAGCGGCAGATGGGGCGAACGCGCCGTACCGTTTCGGGTCGGTTCGCGCCATACCCATCCAGCCCCTTCTTTACCCGTCAAACTATGAATTAATCATTGCATTACAAATCGTACCCTTCCTACTGTTGGGTAATGACAGCTTGTCTGAGGGATTTTATGGCTGTGATTTCTTAATGGATTAAGCCAATAAAATGTATTGATTGTTCGATGAATAGCTAGCGAGTTATTCGTCATTTTTTGGCGGATTTACCCGTCGCGGTGTGTTTATTCTACGAATGAATGAAACCTTTGGAGCCGCAGACCCTGATTGTGGTGTCCAACTGGTAACAGTTATTAGTGAAAAGATATTACCAAGCCCAAATTTTATCACGAATTCGAAGTTAGGCAAACAGAAACGGAATTACGTCCATGGTTGGAAACCAATGTAAACATTCTACGAAGAGAACAATGCCTGCTCCACTAATATGAATATTCTTAAAGCAAAGAGCGCGATTTGCTAGAAAATATTTGCTTCAACAAATTCGTTGCCTTAACAGTTTTCATGAGTACATATTGTATGGTGGAAAAAATAAATGGCATACGCACTCATATTCTAATTAAAACTTTAATGTTAATAGAATAAGTCCCTCTTTACTTGGTTAAATGAAATTAGGCAACATTTCGCTCAACATTTAAAATAATCAGGTTGGGTTCTGGTTAAAGATGAACATTTTATGTGAGCTTTCTTATATTTGTGTAGCCTATGTCACTTTTGAAGAATGAATGTCATAATACAAATGACCTCTGACAAGGGTTGCTTTTCGAAGGCCCTTCTATTTGAAATATGATGAGAAATAGCTGAAAAGTTTGTACCAAACTGTCATAGAGCATCTCTGTTAAGTCCCACATACATGTACCTTTTCTGTGTGCAGTGCATGCGATTTTTAGTCAATATCTTCTCATTGATTATGTCATTACCTTACAGTATACATTATATATTATAATTCTAGTTCTTATTAAAAAATGGGCAAATATTTTGTTATTTAAGAATATATTTAAGAATAAGTGAGTAAAGATGACATACATAATTATAAGAGGTTAAAATGAGCATCGATATATAGCCCGTTATGACCTATCCTATGAGAGTGAGACTCAAAAGATCAATTTACAGTTACTTAGGCATCTAAAATAAAGACCTTACGACGATATTTGATTAAATAAAAGGCTGCCTTTTGTGGCTGTTGTTGTTGTTGTTGTCGGCTTCTGTTTGTTTGTTTGTTTACTGTTTTCTTTGTGTTGTCATTGTTTTGTTTTGTTTTTATGTTAGTTATTTTTTTTGACAAAGCAAATACATGTTTTGATCTGACAAACAACATGGCCTTACTCAGGCGACTGGACTATCAAGTTTAATTTCACACGCTTGATGCAAGCTAGAAATAGACAGTAACCATGACAACCCCCTGATAAACCAATCAGGGTCTTGGTCATTGAAAAAAGGTCAAATAGTCATCAATTATCTTGTTAACCTGACTTATGTCCCAACGGAAAATGAAGGCGTTAATCTATCTTATTATTGAGTTCTGGAAAATAACAATTATTTGGGGGCTTTCTCATTATGTGTATGCCAGTTTGTAAGAATACCCTTTCTTCTGAAAAGGGTTGCTCTTGAAATGCGCTCGTATTCAAAATGTGACAAGAAATAAGTTTGGTCCCCACGTTTATGTGCAGCCCCATATACCCTTTTCCGTGTGCAGTGGATGTGATCTTCAACAGCATCAACTGAACATTTTGATTTTGATTTATTGATTTTCTTTTATTGATTTCTGCATTTTTCATACAATAATAATCAGTAATAATATGAACATTTTTTACATAGTGGTAATATTTTTTTCAAATCACAATGAATAACACAATTCATGCAACAAAATGTTGGGAACGATTGACATAGGAGATTCAGAAGAACTGCAGGGTATTAAAGCGTGCGCTTGAAATAGTGCATGCAGCTCTTTAGCTTATGATTACAGCGCCGGGGATAGCAAAATATGATAATATAAACAGGCAAAAACAACAGGAATTCAATGGCAAAAAAAAGAGACAAAATCTGACAAAACTGACTTGCTTCAGGAGACAGAGAGAGAGAGAGAGGGATAGATAGAGGAACAATTGGTATGCGGCTACTTCTATTTAAAGAGAAGGTTGAGTTCTGGGGAGAGGTGAAAAATTATTTGTGAGCGTTTTCATTGTTATTATGCAAGTGTGGAAGAACGTCAGAGAAAAATTGTTCCCTGAATAGCATGGCTCTTCAAATGCCTTCATATTCTAAATATGCCATGTAACAGCTTAAAATCGGGCCTCAAAATTTTTATGCCACATGTTTGTGTAGTCCCATATACATCTTTGTTGCTTTTACCAAGACTGGGCCAAATTTCTTATCATTTTGATGATTCCTGACAGAACCTTGCAGTACACAACAATACTTATATGCTACATGCATGATCGACTTTTTCTGAACGATTCCACACCGTTTCTTTCACAATGCAATCGCATGACCAGAACTCAACTTTATCTTTAAATGCTGAGATATACAAAATAAGGCTCATGTTATTTAACTACTGAGTAAATCAGTCTTACTACATGAGAGGTTTTTGTTGCGTTGCATGTAAGAAAAGGATTGTGTAGGTCAGTTTACTGCCTCGGTTATTACCAAGTGAACATAAGTCATGATAATTGAGTCGAATCAAAAGAAAACTTACCTCCGTCACGTGGCCGAACCGACTCCGCACCAACTCCAAACGCGCACATTTTTTGGCTTTTCGGGGTAATGTAATGTTTTGTTCGGTCTGTTGTCGGTCTGTTGTCGGTCTGGCGTCGGTCTCATCGGTGTGACTGTGGTATGCGTATCTTCTTTCTATCTTTTCTTTTTCTTTTTTCTTATTGACGCGCATTACGTCATGTAGAGGCGGGCCATTATAGTATATTATATGACCGATAATAAAATGTTGGGAGCCCAGTCTGTAAAATTTAGAAGCATTATGGGTCTGTATGAATCAAGGCTATACTTCTTCACCTTTCGTCTCGACTTCTTCTTCTTCTTCTTCTTCTTCTTCTTCTTCTTCTTCTACTACTTCTTCTTCTTTTCTCTTCTTCTTCTACTTCTTCTTCTTTTCTCTTCTTTTACTTCTTCTTCTTCTCCTTCTTCCTCTTGTCCTACTCCTCATCCTCCTCATCCTTCTCATCCTTCATCTTCTTCTTATTTTTCTTCTTTCTCTCCTTTTTCTTTTTCTTTTTCTTCTTCTTCTTCTACTTCTTCTTCTTTCCTCTTCTTCTCCTTATTCTTCTTCTCCTTCTTCCTCTTGTCCTCCTCCTCCTCCTCCTCCCTCTTCTTCTTCTTCTTCTTCTTCTTCTCCTTCTTCCTCTTGTCCTACTCCTCCTCCTCCTCCTCCTCCCTCTTCTTCTTCTTCTCTTCTCCGTCTTCTCCTCCTTCTTCTTCTACTTTGCCTTTTCCTCGAGTCAATCACCTCATTTTTTCACTTTCTTTTGGTTATCGTTTTATCTATGGCTATCACGTGTGCGTTTCTATATCTCCCCCAATTTTTACCCATGTATATTTATCTATTTATTCATTTTTGTTAGTTCTTCTAGGAATGAAATTTAGGCTTGTAAATGAAATGTAGCAACAAAACGAAACTAGTTGTCATGATGCGCAAAATATACAATAACCGAAGGCAAACCTATCAATGAAAGACATATCAAAATTTCAGAAGTCATCTTTTCCGGTACGTTATATCATAAAGACATTGGACAATCTAGTTCATAGGTACGTCATTCAAAGGTCTTTCTCATGTGGAAAGTGGCCCAGCGCGCGGGATTCGCGTGCCCGACGTCACCCCAGGGATGTAGGCACAAGGACCGCTCAATCATCGCTAAACGAGACCCATGACAGCTCGGGCTTGCGCCAGTCAGAATGTGTACAGAACTACAGAGTGCTTCAGCAAAATGTAGTTTATGATGGTTAGGGATAGTGAACATTATTTCATAATCGGAATACAGGATATTCCAGCAAACTTGTATGTATGTTTATGTAAAATGGAAAACCTTAGAACACGATTATGTTATGGTCAGAACAATGCATGGTATATGTATACTCGGATTCGGAAGCAGGACTGATGTTATGTATTACTTTAGCATTCCTGTACTAAAGAATCCCATTATTTCATTGTAACGTATTGTTGATCGGGAAAGACGACATATCCAGGGTGGAATATTTAGATTATTTGAATTTCTTCATAAATATGTTTAAAGCATATTTAAACATAAAGTATTACTTGAACTTGCGAGTCGGTCGGTAGCCTTGTATATAATTGAAATTCGTTACATAGATTTTCCGGTCCCTTTCAAGAAGCTCTTAACCAGTTAACTGAAGAAAAAACACCTTAAAAAGATGCAGAATGTCTTCATAAATATGTTTAAAGCATAGTTAAACATAAAGTATTACTTGAACTTGCGAGTCGGTCGGTAGCCTTGTATATAATTGGAATTCGTTACATAGATTTTCCAGTCCCTTTCAAGAAGCTCTTAACCAGTTAACTGAAGAAAAAAATGCGGCATTTCTAGTCCCTTGTATCAATATCTGTGTTCAGTCCTTTTTATTTCTTCATGAATTTAGCAAGATTTAGGCAGGATGATATAGTTTTGATGACTGCAATTTCAAAAAACCTTATCATGCATAAATAATTATTTGTACATAGTCAAAATTGCATAGTAACTTCTAGACAGTTTCTTTCACCTTGCAATCGCATGAATGGAACTATTAAAGAGAAAGACCAGTTCTGGTCATGCGATTGCATTGTGAAAGAAACGTTGTGGAATCGATCAGAAAAGATTGATCATCTAGCATATATAAGTATTGGTGTGTACTGCAAGGTTTTGGAATCATCAAAATTATAAGAAATTTGGCCCAGTCTTGGTAAAGTTACAAGCACTGTACACATAAAGATGTATATGGGACTACGCGACCACGTGCGCGATATCTATTTGGTCCCAATAGATAAAATAATTCACCAAATATATCAATTCGTAGGCGGTTTCCCGACTTTCCCGGCAAAATTTGTATCATCACGTATTAGTTAAAACATATTCTTTCACATGATTGGTAATGAGAGCTTCCATTTCATTTTTTTGAGAGAGGGGCGTTTCCAAAACTGGTCTATACCTTTAACAAAAAAAAAAAATAAAATCTGTAGACGCTTTCCAATATGCGTTAAAACAAAGAGGCTCGGACTGAAACAAAACAGAATACCAGACCGAAAATCTTTTCCAAGCTATTTTTTTTTTTTTTGAGGGGGGCACTCCAGTACCTTAAAAAAAACAAACATATTCCAAGCGTTGCGATACCGCGCGCAAGTGGCCAATAATAAAACGTCGTAAAAATGCCAAAATTGTCCAGGGAAATTAGAGCCGTATTTGATATCTCTCCCTCACGATTGGTACCAGATTGAAGTATCTATTATGATTCTACACCAAGGAACTATAAATTTTCACCCTTTATTCGACTCGGATGAGGTATGATTTAATTTTAAAATATGACGACTATTTGCCGGTTGTCTTTACTTTATTTCGAATAGTGAGGGGAGTGAATGATTGCGGAAGACACTTGATATGTCATCTGAGAACAAGAATCTCGTTGACAATAGCGGTCATAATCCTAGCTACTTTGAGTGTATGAAGCCATCTCTTGCGATATGTAATACTATACTATACTATACATTTTGTTTTCCTCATTATCTAAATCGCTGTCATCACCACCATCATCATCATCATCATCATCATCATCATCATTATCAACAATGCCATCATTATCATCATCATCATTATCATCATCATCATTATCATCATCATCATCCTCATCCTCATCATCAACAATACCATCATTATCATCATCATCATTATCATCATCATCATTATCATCATCATTATCATCATCATCATCATCATCATCATCATCAACAACAATGTTATCATTATTATCATCATCATCATCATCAACAATGCCATCATTATCATCATCATCATCATCATCATCATCATCATCAACAATGCCATCATTATCATTATCATCATCATCATCATCAACAATGCTATCATTATCATCATCATTATCATCATCATCATCATCATCATCATCATAATTATCTTCATGATCATTATCATCATCATTATCATCATCATCAACAATGTCATCATAATCATCATTATCATCATCATCATCATTATCATCATCATTATCACCATCATTATCATCATCATCATTATCATCATCATTATCATCATCATTAACAACGTCAACAATGTTAGCAACAACTCCAACGTCGTCATCATCATCATCATTAACAACGTCAACAATGTTAGCAACAACTCCAACGTCGTCATCATCATCATCATCAGCAGCAGCAGCAGCAGCATCGTCGTCAGCAGGATAACATACTATCATCATCGCCATGAAAGACACATCGTGTAAACATAAGGGAAACTACGATTTGCGGATTGCGGTGGCGTCAAAGACTAAAAAAAGAGAGAAATATTCTATGTTAACTGACAAAAAAAAAGGTAGAAAAGTAATGCTGACGAGTGATAAGTTTTTGATAATTATGGTTAATGTCAAAACAATTTGTTGATAATTGGATGAACGAAAACATCATGAGGAGAGCGAGGAAGGGGGAGAGGTGGGAGAAGGGAAGAGAGTAGTTTGCAGGCTCACAAACCCTTGTCAGTCGGTGTGCGTAACAGTGTCTACACTATGAGACTACAATAGACTCTGTACTTAAGCCGACAAAACCAGAGACTGACATACCTATATAGGCTCTGCTCAAGGCTTTAGAAATGGTGGTAAAGTGCCTAAATAGAGTCTGTGCTTACAGAGTAGGAGAAGAATGGTGTGGAGAGGGGGTGGGAAAGGGAGAGGGAAAGAGAGAGAGAGAGAGGGGGAGAGAGAGAGAGAGGGAGAGGGAGAAAGAGATAAAGAGAGGTAGAGGGATAGAGAGATAGAGAGAGAGAGAGAGAGGGGGAGAGAGAGAGGGAGAGGGAGAAAGAGATAAAGAGAGATAGAGGGATAGAGAGAGATAGAGAGAGAGAGAGAGGGGAGAGAGAGAGAGGGGAGAGAGAGAGAGATGAAGAAAGAGAGAGAGAGAGAGAGAGAGAGAGAGAGAGAGAGGAAAAACAGAAGACTTGAATGGAAAAGCAAAAGAACCCTAAAATACATAAAGAAAGTCACACTTTCACCAATCCTGGACTGAGCAAACACCAACATTATTTCTGTCATGGTTTATGTTGGTTTAAGTATGGTTTTCGCCCTCGAGATATGAGGCGGTGGTTGAGCCGGTGAACGAAGAGAAATGAGGGCACAGGACGCGTCAGGTTGACAGCATAACATTACTCTATATTACCACACCTGGAGCAAGGAGTTGAATGGTTGAAAATTGAAAGCAGGGGCGTATGCAGGATTGGTAGAAAGGGAGGGGCGACATGTCTGAAAACCGCAAATGTTACAAAACTCGAGCGAAATTGTTCAGTCCAGGGCCCCGTATTACAAAGAGTTGATATCAATCGTAACTTATTTGCGATTGATATCAATCGCAACCATGTACATAAGAGATAGGAGAATGCAAACTTGCGATTGATTGGAGGACTTACGATTGATTTGGATCAATCGTAACTCTTTGTAAGACGGGGCCCAGGCCTGTTGAAAGTGTGACCTTTTTGTCCTCCCCTAGAACAAGAGAATTTCCATCCTGAAGAGATGCAAACTAAATACTTCATTCAATTTTGTAAACAGATTTAAGGAGAAACTCATTGATCACGCAGGTTTCGTGAAGCCATCTTCAATAAATTCGCCCTGTATATTAAAAAAATAAAAAAATAAAAAATACATCTTCGAACTGTAGTCGAATTAAGTAAATTTATTCAAAATATTGGAAGAGATACCACGTAAAACCTAGAGTAAAAATGGCTGGTTTATATAATTTTACCTCTTGTGCGACGTCTTGGTTATCACAAAGAGTCTTACGTTTTTAAACATGCCCAAATTTAATTCGTAGAATGATACAAAGTTTTGCTCCCAGTTTCCTCTTGTTTCATTAAGTTAGATTCTAAATTTTGAACAGGTGACCCACACTCAGGAGTGTTTCACAAAGACTAAGATCAACTTTAAGTTGGACTTAACTATGGCAGGCCGTTCATGCCATTGATTGCTCTCACCATTATGATCTTTAGATGATATTTTTTTCCTCAATAATGAATTACCAAAAAATGTAAATTCTGTAGATTTGTGACCATCATTTGTACGTCCCTTGAGAGACCAATGCCAGTAAATGGTGAGAGCAAACAGTGGCATAAACGGCCTGCCATAGTTAAGTCCAACTTAAAGTCGACCTTAGTCTTTGTGAAACACTCCCCAGATGTGGCATAAGAGGCTTGATTGATGAAAATGTTCTGCCTTTACTGCTGGGGTGCGGATGGGGGGTGTGTGAACATGGTGACTCTTAAAAAGTACAAGATCTAGAGAAGCATCAAACATTTCAATTATCCCTTCCAATTAACTTCAGAATACGGAGTATGAGAAAGAGATTCAATAAATTATAGAATATTCTATCTATTGTCTTGCATGTGATATATATATTCCAGTAGAAAAGAGGACGTGGCCTTTCATGTATTAAGGTCACTAATGAATCGGGGACCTAGTTTGTGGCTGTCAGCCTAGATTTACTTTTCTTTCATTCACTGGAATTGGATCAGAGAGGGAGGAGAAAGGGGAGGGACGTAGAAGGCACACAGGGGGAGACATTTGAGGTAGATGGTGAGAGTAAGAGTGAGAGATAGAGGGAGAGGAGGAATGGAAGAAGAAGAAGAAGAAGATAAAGAAGAAGAAGAAGAAGAAGAAGAACAACAACAACAACAACAAAAAAGAGAGCGAGAGCTTCGCGTAAATAAGAGACAGAGTGAGAAAGAGAAAGAGTCAAAAGAGAGAGAGAGAGAGAGAAAGAGAGAGAGAAAGAGAGAGAGATAGAAAAGAAGATGAAGAAGAAGAAGAAGAAGAAGAAGAAGAGAGAGAGAGAGAGAGAGAGAGGAGCACAGAGAGAGAGAGCCTTGCGTAAATAAGAGACAGAGTGCGAGAGAAAGAGAAAGAGAGAGAAAGAGAGGAAGAGAGGAAGAGAGAAAGAAAAAAAAGGGGGGGGAAGATGTTTTACACGAAGTAGTGGTTTTAGAATGGAAATCTAGTTCAATCGCAAATCGAATTAAGTTGTAATGAAAGATGCGAATGGATGCAGCCTCCTAGCAAGTAACTGTTTCATCGGGGAAAGTAATTTTTGGAAAATACAAAGTAAGAACACATTAACATCTGTCGAATAGCAAAATCCTTCCAATATATATCCATTCTATTTCAGTTTAGCCAAGTATAATAAAGGAATTTATTTTGATATATCTATGTATGATTCTTCTATACAGGGAAAATCTTTTGATTCGATTAATAGTAAGATCCATTGCGTTTTGTATCTTTACACAAATTGTACAGAAAGAACAAAAATACTTTATAAACAAAACTGAGAATGGCATACATCATCAGAAAATATTAATATCTTCTCAGTAATCATGCTGATTAATATAACAACTTAGTCACAACTTTTGAAACAGTGCAAGTGCATCGGTCAATTATTGACAAATAACGATAATCTGACATCATAGTAAAGATTGAAGTCTAGGATTTAATCGAACCATTATCATCATCTCTATGACTAGTTATAATGGAGATAGGATATAGATTAAGATATAGTGCAAATGCAAATTAAAAACAAGACTTATTTCTTTCTTATATTATTTGACATTGTTCCTTCCATTATCATGCTCGCTATCACTAAGTCTTGACCATACTTGTATTTTCGTCCTCTCTATTTTTTTCTTTCTTTCTGGTCTTTGCCCCCTCCATAATCAGCACTGCTCTGCTCAGTAAAATTTAACTCGCGCGCGTGTGTTATTTTATTCTCATCGGCAGATGCGGGGTCGAACCTTCGTCCTATTCCAAATAAATAAACCTCAAAGTCAGCCCAAAGAACCTTCATCCTTTCTCCCCCTCTCTTCCATATTTTCTTCCATCTTCTCCTGGAGTCTTTTTGTTTTAAGGAGGGGTTTGGGAACCAATTAGTAAGATGAATTGGAGGCACGAATCGGGGCGCTGAGTGTAGTAATCGCCGTCGATGTCATCGCTTCCAAACCCGTATTAAACCCATTCATAATGCCCGGGAAAACACATGAGCGTCGCGCCGCGTGGGCTTTACCCCTCCACTCCGCTTTCCGCACCCCTCCTATTACCCCTCTCTCAGCTCGCGCAATCCCTAACTGCTGTCTCTCGCGCGTGCTATGATATTTAATGTATATGGTGTACAGTCATCATTAACCCCCCTCCTCTATGGGTAATCTCTTTCCAGTGGTGTGACCAGACAATAATCATGTGGTTTTATGTGGTGATGAATGGTCCGTTTTCATGACAGGATTTTAGATATTGCGCTGCACATACACGATCAAACTTTAATATGGGAGGGGTGGGGTATCGGCATTTGATTTTGATCGTTCAAATTTTATATAAAAATTTCACGAAGATAGGGTACGTCTGAAAGATGAGAAATAACGACAGTTGGGTTAAATGGTACACGTACTACATGTGGTTTTTGCAGCGGGAGATACCTGTATTATTAGTTGGATTATCATTCTGAAATACTTCATTTCATAATTATGATTAAACTTCTCCCCCTCTCTCTATCACGCTCTATCTCCACCCCTCTCTTTCTCTGTCTCTGTCTCTGTCTCTCTCTATTATTTTTCCCAATCAAAAGCATTATTACATGATTAACATGTTCAAGAAAATCTATCATGAAATGTTTCTGAAGAGTTCTATTGGAAAGTTTAAGCAAATTAATTATTGCGTATTTCCTGAGAAAGAATGGGTCTCTTGTCCTTCCACATCTAAATGGCTAGACATGTGCACAAAAACAAAAATTTGTACTAATCTGATGTGTCAAAATTCGAATATCTTGAGCAAAATGGCTAAAATAATCAAAAATCCTTGATTGATTCAGCAATTTTGCCGATGAAAGACTAATCAGCATCGTATAATCACCCATTTTTTAAAATAATTTTTAAATTCATTTTTGGGAGGGGGTGGGGGACTTCTTCCCCTGCCCTGTAAGCCGCTTCCATCGCTATGACTCACTTTTAATTAATTAAATATTTCAAGCCAATTTTGTTCTCCTTGTTGTTAATGTCATGACGCAAAGCAAGAGTTGAAGGGATGGGGAAAAGGATCTCATACTGGTTGGACGTGAATCAGCAGACATATTCGAACGAGAACCTGGGAATAATGAGACACCAATCAAATCAAAACCAATCGCAGCATTGCCCCAATGATGGGTGACAAACTAGCTCGCCTGCTGACTTCAAAGCCAATCCTGCCAACATTTCAAAGCAATGACACCAAAAGCTTTAAAACCAAAAGCTACGGCATGTTAAACACAGCAGCTCACCCATGTCTACGGGCAGACGACATGCACGCAACACACTCCTTTAAAGCGCGCGCGTGCGTGTGGAGAAAATCCTACTTGTGTACGTATTTAAAACCTAAATGACAAGATCATGCAAGCTCCGGCGCGCGAACAAAAAGAAAACCCCTCCAAACGTCTTCTCCCCATAAACGTCCCCGTGTCAAACTTTGCTATTAAACTTTATCACATTTTTAAAAATTAATACCCACCGAATAAATGTATACTATCTCTTTGGACAATTTTCCACGATTGAACGGATGGTATGCCTGGGAACAACCTGTTAATATGCATCGAAAACTCCTTGGAAATGTAGGGTTTGGATAAGACGGAGTTAAGTCATCGGCACGTGAATTGCGTGAAACAAAAACACGCCGCGCTGTTGCGTGTGTGTGTGTCTTACATACAGGGTGGTGCGAGTTTAACAAAAACTAGCAATTGCGGCTTCACCTTTTTAATTTTAACATCTTCGTTATGACTCCAACTTAAACAGCTGAAAAACCACCACAAACCTCATCACAATGCTTCATCAAAGAAGGGAAAAGGGTGCGAACCTTTGCCGACCGATTGCCCTTTCCGATATGGTCATTCATGATGGCCGTAGATCCAGTCAAAACAATGTAAGCCGAGACAAGTCGTCCCAAACACCATTTTTCCCGATTCTCCCGTGATCTGTCATAGCATTCAAGAAAGCCGACTAAAGTTGAGGGCCAAGGACAAAGAAAGAGGGACTCTTAAAGAGTTTGGAGAACCTTTTGCTTAGCGGGGGTGGGGCGGCAGGGCTAGATTGATGATTGGAAAGAGAAGAACAACAAGAGCAGCTACATTTAGCGAATGACTTGGAGAAGAGAAACGAAGAGGAAAAGGAGTAGGACGAGGAGGAAAAAGAAGAAGAAAAAAAATAAAAGAAAAAGGATAAAAGAAGGAGAAGAAGAACAAGTAGAACAAGAAGAAGAAGGAGAAGAAAAAGAAGAAGAAAAAGAAGAAGTAGCAATAATAGTAGTAGTAGTAGTAGTAGTAGAAGAAGAAGAAGAAGAAGAAGAAGAAGAAGAAGAAGAAGAAGAAGAAGAAGAAGGAGAAGAAGAAGAAAAAGAATGGGTTACCAGCCGTATGTTCCCTTGTAACTCTCTTGTATTATATTTTTTTAAATTGTAAATTTTGTATTTGTATTTTGTTTTTTTTAAATATACGGAAATAAAAACGAACAAACAACAAACAACGAGAAGAAGAAGAACAAGACGAAGAAGAAGAAGTAGGCCTAGTATTATAATGTTATTAGTATTAGTATATTAGTAGTAGTAGCCTAGTAGTAAAAGAAGAAGAAGAAGAAGAAGAAGAAGAAGAAGAAGAAGAAGAAGAAGAAGAAGAAGAGAAGAAAACCCAGTGATGAAAATTGGAAAGAACGACATAATGATTTCATCAGAATTTGGTGGTTTGATCGGACCTGATTTTGTTTTGTAGAGTGCAAAGAAGAATGAAAAAATAGATTTTGTAGCAGCAGAAGAAGCAGTAGTAGTAGTAGTAGTAGTAGTAGTAGTAGTAGTTACAGTAGTGTGTATGTGTGTGTGTGTGTGCGTGTGTGTGAGGGAGAGAGAGAGAGAGAGAGAGAGGGGGGGGGCAGAGATGGTAGAGAAGAGGGAAATAGATAATAGAAATGGAGAGGGAGAGAGAGAGAGAGAGAGAGAGAGAGAGAGAGAGATAAAGAGAAATTAAGTGAGAGAGAGAGAGAGACAAGGGGAAAACCTAAAAGATATAGAAGGTGCTTTCAAAGCAAAGAAATAATAAAAGCAAGAGAAAAAAATAAAGGAAAGACAGAGAGAGAGAGAGAGAGGAGGGGGGGGGGTGAAGTGAATTATCAAGAGAGAAATAGAGAAGTGGAAGAAAGAGAGAGAGAAAAAAACAGAGGGAAGTTAAGATGAAGAGAGAGAGAAATATGAGAAAGAAAGAAAGGAAGAAAGGAAGAAAGAAGATACATTAGAGAGAGAGAAAGAGAGGGAGAGAGAGAGAGAGAGAGAGGGAGAGAGAGAGAGAGAAAGAGAGAGAGAGAGAAAGAGAGGAAGAAGTAGAAGATGCAGACAAGCAGAAAAACAACAGGTCAGCTCTTCAGCGCGTAACCCATGCATGCAGGGAGAGACACTTACCGGCAAAAGATCTTGGTTTAGAGCCGTTTGGTATGGAAGTGACGTTGTCATGGCAACCGGGTGACTGGAGAGCAATATTTGTTTGTTGATTTACGGAGTATGGTGCTCACGAATTCAGAAATCATGGGCCCCTAGTGGTAGCATAATATCATAAACTATCGCCCTGCATTTAAAGATATAAAGTTGACTATCCGTCGTGCAATAGCATTGTGGAAGAAGGGTCTTAAAAGTTATCATTTATGGGTTATTTTGTATTGAATAGAAACGCCTTTTTTGTCATCTGGGAAAAATAATAATAATGATTTGGTCTTATCTACCCAGGGTAGCCACATCACGATAAATACTACTCTTCCTGCGGGCCCTTCAATTGTTATTACCCCAGCTATTGCCTGGTACCCATTTTTTACACCTGGGTGGAGAGTGGCAAATTTGGATTAATGTCTTGCCAAAGGACATTAGTGCCGGGCTGGGATTCGAACCCTCCACCCTTGGACTGAGAGTCAATTGAATGAAACACTATATAGGCCTACCACGACACGACACATCCAGGTTACTTATGACAAAATTACGAAATCTTATTGAAATCACATACATGTACAATGAAAAGTACCGGTCACGGAATATGGGTATTGAGACTACGTGCACGAACAAATGGGATTCGAATTTTGTATCAAGTTGTAGACCTTTACCAATCATTATTAATTTAAAATACTTCGAGGAAAACCCTTTTCTTTGGAAAGTGCTGCTTCCACTTTGGTATGAAAATAATGGGGGAAAAAGGTTCTTCGCCCTTACCACAACCTTATCTTTCCTTTAAAGGGACTTGGTAACATTGTTTATATATGAGAGAAAGTGGTGCTAAGGTAATGACTGCAATGCTAGATGTACAATTAAAGATAATCTGAAAATTTGAGTGAAAACGGACCATTATTAATGATACAAATTGGGAAAACTGATCTGATCGATTCCTTAATTCTCCCAACTATATTCTTACAATTTAATTACATTTTAGGTGAATGTAAATCGTCAAAGCAATAAATTGGCTCTATATACCATTCCAGACATTTAAGTGTTGAAATATTTTTAATAGCCTGTTTTATGTCTTTTTTCATGGAAAAACGGTTGGGAAAATTCAAAAATGGTTGGGAGAATTTACTGTTAATCACTGTTAAAGGGTGTTGACCAGTGACGCCTTCAAAGAAAACCATAGATATCTTTGTGGTTTGAGAATTTTTTCAGGATTTCTGGCAAAGCACTGACGAAGTCATATAGATTTGTTTTGTTGCTGTTGCTGGAAATTCAGCAACGAAACTTAGTTGTGCGTGATAGTTTGTGGAAAAATTACACTCTTTTAAGCGTTCACAATGCTTCAAGCTCTTATGGTTTTAAATATTCAACATCTCTAATGGTTTGTGAAGCACTTTGTTTCTCGCTTAATACATTGTTTATCGGTAAGCTGTTAGTATCGGTAAGCTGCATCGCTAGTATAAGAGTAAGCCGAAATTCCGTTTCCATAAAGCATGATTGTTTCCATGCGGCATATTGCCAATGTAACATCAGACAAAATGGCGTCCAATCTGTGATATTTCCCCCTCCGTGTATCATCAGGGAAGACAGCATGTAAGACATGCAACATGTAACAAGACACAGAGAGTGAGAGAGAGAGAGAGAGAGAGAGAGAGAGAGAGAGAGAGAGAATTGAAGAGACTCTATCAGCTGAAAGAAAGAAAGGAAAGCAGTAGGGGGAACCAAAAAAAGAAGGAAACAAAAAACAGAGATCGAAAGCAATGACGGAAGCAGTAAGACAAAAGCGCTATGAAACCGGTATATGGTGTGTGTATGGGTGGAGGGAGTAGAAGAAGGACATGGACACAGAAAGAACATTAATTGTAAGACAAAAGAACTTAGAAGATTACAAAAAGGAAATATACGACAGTTTTAGCTGAGCAAAATCTAGGTTACCTACACGAGACGAAATGTGAGAATTGCCCACTCGGGAAATCAGCCGATACACTCGGCCACCGGGGAAGGAAATTGAAGAAAAACACGATCTAAATGGGCGCGAATATAAAGTTATACAAGATACAACTGCCCCCCTGCGACAGGCCCCTTCTGCATTCGGCGAATGTTTTCACCATTTTAGATACTGTCAGCGCTGCTACATTAACATGGCTAACCGCTCGGTGATGGGCTATTCCGGTGGGGACCATCAGTATGTTCAAGAAGTCGTTTGTTTTAGAACCAGAAGCGCATTCAGTCTTAGTTAAAGATACTATGTCCCTTTTGCAGCCAACATCAAATTCTGTAGAACTTTGCAGGAATTATGAATATGTCATGTATGTCCTATCTGTGAAATTTAAACGTTAGCAGTGTCCTAATATTCAAATTATGCAAGGAAACCCGTTTACTTGCTAGACTTCACTGTCAGACACTATTGAGTGACTGACTGGCTTTTTTCATCTTTGGTAATAACATACATAAAATGAGCTGTAAAGGGTACATGAGCATTTGTCTACATCAATAACCCACTTCTTGTAATGGCCAAAATTAAACTGATTGAATCTTTGCGCAGCATAAAACGTACGACCATTCGGTACAATGGTCTGAAAAATCAGACTATTACTTACTGGCTCTATAGCTCCTAAGTCAATTCGACAACTTATAGTCGTTATTTTCCCACTTAAAGACATTTTCAAGCCCACTTTTTTTAGGGAAGTTCTAAATTAGTATTGTCTTTCAAATGCCGTTGGAATTTAACCTTTTCATTTTTTTGGCCTGCAAATGGGACATAGTACCTTTAAAGGGAAAGAGTTAATGCCATTTTGGCTCTAAACAGACGAAATGTGAATTAATGAAATAATGAAAATGAAAATAAGTTTTAAAGAGATATAAAGAGCTTTGAAAGAAAATTAATAATAATAATTAAAAAAGAAACAAATAGTAGAAGAAGAAAAGGTGAGAAGACAGTTAGATCTTGAATGTTAAGTTCATATATATATAAATATATTTATAAATTGTATATGATATATATTATTTCATGTAGGGAAGTAGATTTCGTATATTTTCGAGCCTTCTATACTATGAGCTGTTATCACTGAGACAGTATTGGATCACGCTGAACGAAATGCTTCAGGAACAGCTGTGCGTCTTCTAAATACTTTTATTTCGAATTTATTTAGAACATTTTAGAACACAATACATGTATGGCCTATAAAGGAACTCGAATTTGTCCGTCTCTTTTGTCTGAAGCTTTCCATGGCGAGTGAGTATTGATCAAGTACAGTGTAATATAATAGCTATTCTACTGACGATGAACTGAGCATTGTTCAAACAGTGCTGATAACTTTATTTCACAACCACTCTTCTGACGAATGGTAACAATCCTTTTCAGGAACCATATATTCTCTGAAACTTCTGTGATTTACTCACAAACTTTCCAGTCTCGATCACTCCTTCTTTGTTTGTTTTGTCTTCCCTTTTTCTATTTCATCTCATTTATAATGTATAAACTTAATACATGAAAGCAAAGATATTCTCATTTAGGTGTTTGATGCAGTCTTAATTGATTTCATTTTTAAAAACCATTGTTCCTTTCTTTTTATTCTCTTTACTTTTCCTTCATTCGTTTA
>CP137679.1:12583206-12768177 GCA_037976565.1 Mesocentrotus franciscanus
AATCTCTCTCTCTCTCTCTCTCTCTCTTTCTCTCTTTCTCTCACACACATGCACAATCTCTTTCTCTGTCCGGCTCTCTTTGTGTCTCTCTTTAACTCACTTACTCTCTGTCTACCTGTCTCTCTTTCTCTATCCTCTACTACTCCTTCTCAACATGCTTATTGTTCATGATTTTCATTTACTTCATTTTGTAGGAATCTGTAGATATGCGTTTTCCTTCATTGAATCATTATACCAACAGATAATTACTGACACGGTGATTCAACTTTTCAGAGAAATATAGTTGGTATGCATGTTTTCGATACGGTTTATTATTCTGTTGACGGAGTTATAGTCACGTCCAATGGCATGGAAGCTCAGTTAAGTCCGCCTTCAGTAAAGAGGCGCAGGGTTCGAATCCCTGTCTGATCGATTTATCCTTAGACGAGGCAAGGTATCTTATCTACATTTGCCTCTCTAGACCCGTTCAATCGAGAGGCGTAGGGTTCGAATCTCTGCCTGATCGGTTTATCGTCAGACAAGACAGATTTATTTATTATTTACAGTTGCCTCTCTAGACCCAGGTTTAGTAAACCAAGCGTACTAATACGTGTCATACCATATTTTGAACCACAGCGCTGACTCTCATCTGTCTCACAAACGATTATTGTTTTGTATTACTCAATTGTCGTATAGTTTAATCATACACTAATTTTGTACTTTGGGATTTTCTTTTGTATTTTTTTTCAGTGGTGATATCAATAAAATTGTTTACTTTGAATTGATTTGATTTAATATGTTGATAACCCGAAATGTTCGTGGATGTTTAATCGTACATAAAATGTATTGAGTTGTTTTTTGATATTTCTTTTCATGGGGTATTAAATTTGTACCATGATTTACTGAGAAAATGCCAATTAAACGGATTGTTACTAACAGGAGGAGGAAGATACGTAGATTAGGATACGAGAATAGCAATAACTCACCATGAAAACATACAGACAACATCTAATTACTTCTTCTCCCCGTTGATAAGTTTTGTCGAGGAATGAATAAATACTATGATTAAAGTCTCATGTATGTAGGCTTTTAAAACTACATGGAGGAGGAGGAAGATAAGTAGATTAGGATACGAGAATAGCAATAAATCACCATGGAAACATACAGAGAACATCTAATCACTTCTTCTCCCCGTTGATATGTTTTGTCGAGGAATGAATAAATACTATGTTTAAAGTCTCATGTATGTAGGCTTTTAATACTACTACGATTCCATATCTGGACGACTACCGCCTGGTCTACCACCCCGAGCAACTACCCCGAATGGTTACCCTCGTGGTGTACGACCCTCAATGTTTTTTATTTTTCATGTATTATATAACATTGTATAATCATCGGGACAGTTTTTTTCAGCTGGTTTTTAAATGAGACGTATGCTGCATGATATTATTATTTATATTTTAGTAAACCGCTAATATCTTTGGTCTGTGTGAGTGTCGTCATAAACACATCTTAGTATATTATATGAGACATATTTATTTTATATATATTAAATGAAGGTATCCTCCAATGCCTAACTCTCTTCTCAGTATTTTTTTTTACAGGAACTTGTCAAGCATTTCCTTTTCGGGATTTCCCCTCCTTCTGCTCTTGAATTTATTTACTATAATTACTGTTCTTCTTGTTTATTGCTTACCATAAGTATTGTCAATGAGAAGGAAATAAATGCCAATTTCAAATCAATTCAATTCAATTTAATTATATACCTAGCCCCGAAATTTACCCTCTGACAGATACATGTACTGCTATTCAAAAAAACAATACAAAAACACAAATCTTATTCAATTCAAATCAATTCAATTCAAATGATTTTATTTTTCATGCAAAACATAATAGAATGAATAAGTGTATTACAAAATATAAACAATAAAACGACAAATATAATAGAAATAGCACGAGAAAAGAGGAACTAACTAAAAGCAGAGCTTGTTAAAGTATTAGTTCCTCAGATGCTGTTTTACAATATATCTTGAACAAAGTATACTTAGAAAATCAATAAATTAAAAAAATTATGAATTTGGGGGAAAAAATAGTCATGTCTCTCTGTCTGTCTGTCTCTGTCTGCCTACTCTACCTGGTTCTCTCTGTCTCTCTCTTCCTCCTCTTTTCTCTCTCTCCTTTTTTCCATTTCTCTATCTTGCTCTCCCTATCTCTCTCTTATAAAATAATGCATTTATGATGTGACTATATTTTTTCTCCTTTTGACCGTCTGCTGAGAGCCGGGAGATACATTTCTGTGTTATGTATGGACAAAATAATTTGAATCTTGAATCTTGAATGGTATACGCCAAGGGTCTGGGGTGACTAGAAGGGGCAGTTGTCCGTCAGTCCATCCTGGTACGATGCTAAGTTATCATTTGCGGTAGCTATGGGGAGGGGGCTCTGTGGGTCGTAGTTCAAACTCATAGTAACATTTAGTTTCTTCCATTTCTTTTTTGATATCAACCAAAAGAAATATCACGCTCATATATATATATATATATATATATATATATATATATATGACTCGATATATGGCGTGTTACTCATTGTGGTTCATTTTTGAAGAAGATTACATCACTGCTGTAGATCTATATTAAGACAAACTATGCATTCGATTTTATTATAAGTAACGCAAGTCAGTACTCCAAGTCTTGGCAAATTGTTTTCTGGAGAAGTTGTAAAAAATCCTTCCAACACGATCATTTCTCAGAATCGCGCAGCCAACATTCATATTAGTTCATCTTTTTAAACATCAAAACCGATGAAATAAATGCCACTTTATGAATATGTCGTGTTTCAAAATATCGTCCAAAAAGGAGTACATCTTCAAAAATAAGAATTAATTGTGAAACGTCATCGGAGGATCGTTTCAACATCATTCGCTCAGCTACTACCTTACTATAGCTATAGCACGGTTGATGACCTATGCCGGTATTACCTCGGGAAATATCCCTGGTCATCTCCCGATAAGGACTATCTAGCCAATTTCGAATTTCATCTTCGAAATTGGAACGAGTTTTCTACCTCCCCTTGACGCTCGTGCGGCATCCCCCGCAGATAAAATTGTTCTAATTGGATTGTGTAGATTTCCCGCAGACGGTTGGAAGCAGCAAAAAAATATATATGGCACAGTGACTGCGCGGTCACTGTCACACAAAAATTGCCCCTATTTTCCCTCCACCCTTTCTTTTAAAAACCCAGTCGCAAAGGAAACGGAGAACGTTGACTTTTTGCACTTCAATTGGATTAAAGTATAATTCTACATAATGTGAGAGTGGGGAAAACATATTAAAGGATTGTAATCAGTTTCAATGCTGAAAGATGCCAGGTTTAGTCTCATAGAGTAATTTGGTCCGAGTGTGTGAGATGCTTTTTTGGGAGTGATGCGATCAGAGAGTGATGAGGGTTTATCGAAGCGAAGATGGAGGGTGTCAGCTGAGAGAGAGCAGAAAAATGGGGGTTGACCATCCATCCTGCCACCAGCTAAGGGGTGCATGGATTGCCCCTTCCACCAGTCTGTGTCCAAATAATAAATGTATAGAATCTATTGTCCCTTTATTGATGGCGAAACCCCTTTTGCTTTTAACCTAATAAGTAATCTTCATCAGTATTAGTCGGCTTAACGCGCGCCAAACGAGGACGGATAGGGAGCCCATAAATATGACATCCAACGCGCGATTTTGACAAATTTCTTCTCATTATCCGTATCTCGAAGAAGATGTATCGCCGAGAGAAGATTGAATTTGAAGGAGAAGTTGGGCAACTTGGAAGACGAAGAACAAACTGGCAGATGGTGACTTCTCATTCTTTTGTAGTTACCAAAAGTGATGGACTGGCGTTGAAATTCTGGCCTTAGCTCCTGTTGGAGTTTCTTGTAATTAGCTTAGAAGCTAGGAGGAGAAGAACCTGCTGAAAGTTTCGACTAAAAAAGTTGTGTCGACGTCTTTGTTCATGTTTCAATCTATGTCAGTGGTATGGGTGTCACTCTAAACAGACTTCGTCGCGCGCTTTTAATAAGTTCACTATCACATGTGTGTGCCCTTATCAATAAGTGGAAACTCTAGCGTGAAAAAACGATGAAGCCAAACTTCAACAAAGTATAGGGACGTCTGTTTCAGAGAGTTTTCCAAACGCGTTTGGGGGTAAATTCGGCAGATGGGAGCAAGGAACGGATCCTTGGGCGCCGGGAGTTGGCGAGCAGTGCTCCCCCAAACTCTCCCGTCTCTATACTCCCCAACGCGGCGTAGCGCGCTTCTTCTTTCCTGACCATGAACGTGCTATATTGAGGGTGTGGGTGGAGTACCAAGCATGTCAACCGTGCGCATTTTTTTCCTCATTCCCCTTTGCGAGTGAATAGAGCCTGAAAACGGCAACAGATGGTTTGGGCAGGTGGAAGTGTTGCAGCGCCGTCAAAACTCCGCAACCAAAGACTCGGCACTGCCAGGGCGCGTCAGGCTCCCCAGACCACCTCCAATTGGACTAAATAATAAGAATTATTATTATTCAACGCCCATTTTTATTATTTCTTAATTTCATGGATGTATAGGGCCGCTGCCTGAAGCAGTAGGTACCTTATCGGAAGCCTCCCCACCCGTGGACAGGCCGCGTTAGCGTCTAAGTTCGGCTGTCACTGCCATCATCGGCGGCGGTCTCTAACACCCAGCGTTCGCCTGTATCGCTCCTTCTTTCTCTTTATCTTACCCCAAAATGTTTTCAAGTAAAACTTATGTTCGATAACAGAGGGACTAAAGCATGAAGGAAGAGTTGGAAGCGGGAAAGCAAGCCGAGTAAGAATCAAACATATGGTAGAGTTCAGCGCGCGCATCTGTGCCGCCTTATCGAGTCAACCAAAAAACCCTCTGCCGAACCTTGTTCGTCATCTTACTCTTCATACTTCTCAGACGGTGAAAAGAAGCGGAAAACAACAAGAAACAAAAGTGGAAATGGTCATTAAACCCCTACCAATCTCCGCTGCAATGACGGAAAAAGGGCTTAGAAGATAAGCTTCGGACCCCGACGTGGTTTGGCGACGCGACCGCCCTTCGAGAAACTTTTTCGTCGTCCACTCGAGTTTGGAGAAAGTTGTGTGACGAATTTCGGGCACGACACGTCTTCTCGGCACTCTGCCGGCTTCGGTACAGCATACATAGCCTTGTTGAGGGAGAGCTGCACAGGGGCTATGTATACACTGTGGTTTCGGCTGGTCTCGCCAATGTCCTCAAAATCCTTCTCGTTGGCCGGGGTTTCACTCCGGCTCGAAATATTGTTAGCTGTAATTGTGCTCGAGGGCACCGACTTGACCAAGCTTTATTGAATTAATAAGAAGATCAAAGGGGGGAATGCCTTTTCAAAGGGTTATCCAAGGTCGGGCATAGGAATTTATCTCATGTTTTTCTTGCCTCTCATGTATACCGTATCAAATAGACCTATTCATTGCACCGGCTACCGACTCTCTTTTCAAAACACAATTCGGGTCCGATGACATGTTTAAAGTAAACGGAAAACGATAAAATTTCTTTATTTTGTTTCTTGTAACGGATCATGAATTAAACATATAAACAATGTGAGATATATAGATAAACAAATATATATTATAAAACACGCTACATGCGGTAATGGATATTATAGGCTTAAATAATTAGAAGCTTAAACTATCGTTCTTATAACGTTTTGACCCTCGCTATTGACTTAATTAGACCATTAAATGGTTAGCATTTGTTTGTAGACATTACTTGAGAGAGGGGTATCATATTACAATGTTTGAATGACGTCAGATCACATGACTTTACTACTAAAGATGAATTACTAATACGTTATATTGATACGCAATGCCGCTGCATTAGGGAAATAGACTACCATAAAAACTGCCGTATATATTTGCACTTCTCTGCCGTTGATACATATTTTGTGTACAATAGCGCTCGCGTTACACTGCCCGCGGAAATATTCTATTTGTATTCGTTATATATATTTTTCGTTTTCCTTTCGTTATATAGCTAAACAAACAAATTCGTTATTTAGCCAACTGCATTAGGGCTTATGACCAAATGATTTGTCTGCGACAGGCCAGGCATGGGCACTGTCACCATGTACTTAATGGATTCGCGCTAGAAGTTTAAAATGTATCTTTTTTATATTTTTGATTAGGTTTCTAACACGTAGATTATTTAATCGAATAGCAATTAATACACATGTATTAAGACAATACGATATAAATATGTAGTCTCTATGGTGATTTATCACACAAAGCAAGTGGATATAGCAATACATTAAGCTATCGCACAATAATCCGTAAAGCGATACAGACAACAAACGAATTGCAGGAACACAAAGTGGTTTATTTTCAATGCCCCTATCATGTTTCTTTTGTGGATACGGCGTAGTTGTTTCCCTTACTGTTTTTTTATCAGTTTTATTCTCGCAAATAAAATCTTGCTATCAAAGGTTTATTATTTCTCTTTGCTCCTGAATAATTTAGTATAAAATGTATCATCCGGTGAAGCGTGTTATCACCAATGCTTTATGTATATCATAGCATTTAATATACATGTTATATTACAAACTGGTAACAAAATGTCGTTAAGAAATTGCAACTTTAAAGGATTCTATGGTTGCATATGGGATATTCAAACCAGCTTTAGCTTAATAACCAATAACTATTGTAATTACATTAAGGATGTCAAGCAAGAACAAAGGACGGTCAATCATACTGTATATACATGTTTTTAATATAATTATAGTCCCGATTTACATTCTTAGCCTTGTCGTGTATAAATGTCCGAATACATCTCTGTAGTTGTGTCTGCATCACACTGTACGTGCTATATATAGTTGAATACATGTACGCACTTGGCATGCTATTCCAGTGTTGTGTGTATTGCTTATGAGGATCTTAGGCACTACACCATTAAAGCACAATACACATCAGGGTAATTCACAACATTAATGAATGTGGAAGATTAAACCGTTATACCCGTAAAGAAAGAAAAAAGTCATGATATTATTATATAGTTCTTAAAGAAAAGTTGTTTTGTTTTTTGTCGGGGGTAAAGTTATGAATCATTGCAACCACAACTAGACTCACTCAGTACCTGATAGACGATATCACTATCACTGTAGTTGATAACGTTAATACCTTTGGTACGTCATGACTGGTATTCTCTTTGTTATCCACATCTTCCTCTTCTTTCTCCTCCTCCTCACCTCATCATCCCCTCAGTCATCACGATTAGAGTCATCATCATCATCATCATCATCATAATCATCTTCATCTTCATCTTCATCATCATCAGCAGAAGCATCATCATCATAATCATCATCTTCATCTTCATCATCATCATCAGCAGCATCATCATCATCATCATCATCATCATCATCATCATCATTATCACCACCACCATAATCATCATTATCATAACCACTACCACCATCTTCATCAGCCTCCTCCTTCTCCTCCTCATCATCATCTTAATCAACCCCACCTCCAGCACCATCACTATAAGCACTTTATCATGTCATCTATTACTACTAAACGGTAGAATAATCATTATTTTCCCTCCTCCTCCCTCTCTTCCTCCTCCTCTCCCTCCTCCTCCTCCTTCTCCTCCTCCTCATTATCATCATTCTATTCCACCTCTTGCTCCCCATCCTCTCCTTCCTCATCGCCATCTAAATTAACCCCACCTCCAGCACCACCACAAGCAGCACTTTATCAACGCATGTACTACCACCAAACAGTATAATAATCATTGTCCACCTCCTCCTCCTCTTCCTCCTCCTCCTAATCGTCGTCTCCATCATCTTCACCATCTTAATTAACCACATCTCCAGCACCACTACTATACCAACGGTATAATAATCATTACCATCACCATCACCATCATCATCATCCTCGTCATCCTCACCCCTATCATCCTCATCCATGCACCCGTCACAGTTCAGCGGCGTGTTGCTATTGTCCCAAACGGTGTGCCATACCCTGGCCTTGGTTACCAAGCTACCTTCGTATACTCTAGCCGCCAGAACGACGATTAAAGCCTGTTCTCCTTCTCGTCACGGGCAAACGCTTTTCCAATTTACGTTGATGGAACCCGTATTACCATATAGACATCGGTATTGCTCTCACGATTATTTCTTTCACCGGTTTTTTCTTCATATTTTTCGTTTCAGAATGGAAACCTGTTGTTATACTCTCACCAAATTTGCAGAGATGAAGCTATCAAAAGATGATAGTGAAAGAGTGATCGAGACACACTTGACTCGCCATCAATAGCAAAACAGGCAAGAAAACGGGAGAGAGAGTGAGAGAGAGAGAAGGGGGAGGGGGAAGAAGGAGTGAGATATATAAAGAGAGAGAGAGAGAGAAAAAGAGAGAAAGATAAAGAGAGAGAGAGAAAGAGAGAGAGAGAGAGAGAGAGATAGATAGATAAAGAGAGAGAGAGAACGAGAGAGAGAAAGAGGCGGCATGGACAGAAAAGGGGCAAACAGAGGGGAAAATGGCAGAGAGAAAGAAAAAGAAAATAAGAAAGATCGAGGCAGGCAGATTACAGAAACATAGAAAGAAAAATGTACATAAATACCTAAGGAGAGCCCGACATACAGACGGAGAAAGGAGATAGAAAGAGAGAGAGAGAGAGAGAGAGAGAGAGAGAGAGAGAGAGAGAGAAAGAGAGAGGCAGGCAGATTACAGAAAAAGAAAAAAAGAAAACATACATAATCATGGTATTAATTAAAGATAAAGTTGAGTTCTGGTCATGCATTGTGAAAGAAACGGTGTGGAATCGATCAGAAAAGTTGATCATGTAGCATATAAGTATTGGTGTGTACTGCAAGGTTCTGGAGTCATCAAAATGCTAATTGGCCCAGTCTCCAGTACTGTACACAGAAAGATGTATATGGGACTACACAAACATGTGGCATAAAAATGAGGCCCACATTTTAAAGCTGTTACATGTCATATTTAGAATATGAAGGCATTTGAAGAGCCATGCTTTTCAGGGAACATTTTTTCTCTGATGTTCTTCCACACTTGCATAATAACAATGAAAACACTCACAAATTATTGTTCACCTCTGCCTAGAACTCAACCTTCTCTTTAAAAAAGGAGGGCCTGACATACAGACCGAGGAAGAGAGATAGAGAGTGAGAGAGACAAAGACAGAGAGAGTGAGAAAGAGAGGGTAAGAGAGATAGATAGATATATATATATATATAGAGAGAGAGAGAGAGAGAGAGAGAGAGAGAGAGAGAGAGAGAGAGAGAGAGAGAGAGAGAGAGAGAGAGAGATAGAGAGAGAGAGAGAGAGAGTGGAATAGAGATGGACCTTGAGGCGCAGCAGGAAATGACAGAAATAAACAGAAATATTAAGAAGAGAACATCTATATTGAGAGGGCAAGGCTTGGAGAGTTCGTGTATGACAATGGCGCAGAAAGCGTCATGTATGACGAAATAAAAAGCAACCCAATATACATGTAATTGAATTTACCATTGTCTTTATAAATACCTTACCACCCCCCAGTAATATAGGAAAACCAACATAATACCTGATTTTGAAGCTCGATATCGCTTATTTCAGGAACAAACTTAGAGTTGAGAAACATAATGTGAAGGTGAATATACAGTGGATGATGGTCCGTCACGAAAAAGAAGAAATACAATTTCAGCCAATGAGCTCTTCCGTCGTAAATAACAACTTGTTTTGAAAGTGTTTGAAGGCTCCCTCCAAAATATGAAAGACATCCCCCACCCCCATCTTCTAATATGAAGAGCGTGAATATTATATTTTCCGATCTTTCGCCAAAATGTAAAAAAATGCCCAACGTCACTTCCTGTGCAATTCAGACCACAGCTTTGCATCTGATATCTAATTGATCGATATCCTAGTAGCATACAACTAGAAAAAACAAACAAACAAACAAATAATCAGAGAAAGGAACAAAGAAACACACAAACATACAACTCAGTTTTGCCACAATTGTCTCTTTTGGACGTGTCTTAACAGTGTCATTAGAACTTTTAACAAGGTTTCGATTCTGAGATGATTCGTTCTACATTATATACATTCAAGAAATAGAGAGTGTGTTTGATTCTTTTAAAGCTTCTTAAAGATACTATGTCCCTTTTGCAGCCAACATCAAATTCTGTAGAACTTTGCAGGAATTATGAATATGTCATGTATGTCCTATCTGTGAAATTTAAACGTTAGCAGTGTCCTATTATTCAAATTATGCAAGGAAACCCGTTTACTTGCTAGACTTCACTGTCAGACACTATTGAGTGACTGACTGGCTTTTTTCATCTTTGGTAATAACATACATAAAATGAGCTGTAAAGGGTACATGAGCATTTGTCTACATCAATAACCCACTTCTTGTAATGGCCAAAATTAAACTGATTGAATCTTTGCGCAGCATAAAACGTATGACCATTCGGTACAATGGTCTGAAAAATCAAACTATTACTTACTGGCTCTATAGCTCCTAAGTCGATTCGACAACTAATAGTCGTTATTTTCCCACTTAAAGACATTTTCAAGCCCCCTTTTTTAGGGAAGTTCTAAATTAGTATTGTCTTTCAAATGCCGCTGGAATTTAACCTTTTCATTTTTTGGGCCTGCAAATGAGCTCTGGTAAAGGTGCACAATAGTATGTGAGCTTGCTCATCCCTTTTTATTTAATATCAATTTGGAAGAATGTCATAGAATCATTGACGAAATGTCTCCTAAAAAAGGATAGCTCTTCAAATCCCCCATATTTAAAAAAAAGACGAGAAAATAGCTGAAAAGTAATTTCTTTCAATCTTTCATTCTACAACAATTTTATTTCTTCATGCCACTAGACATGTATGTGCAGTCTCAGATACCAATTTCTGTGAGCAGTGCATACGACATTTTGAGAAGAAAAAAGGTTTCAATTTCTTATCATTTTGATGATTCCCAAACCTCACAGTATAGACCAATTCTTACGTACATCATAATCAAGCTTGGCTAATTGTTTCCAGACAACTAAGTCAACTATTTTGTGTTGTGTTGTGTTGTGTTGTGTTGTGGTCTAGTGGATAAGTCACCCGACTGCAGATCACAAGGTACGGGGTTCGAGTCCCGTCGCGCCACTAATGTCCTTTGGCAAGACGTTAATCTACATTTGCCACTCGCCACCCAGGTGTAAATGGGTACCTGATATGCTTGAGCGCTAGTTACTTAATGTGGCAGCTCGGCTATTTCAACCAGGGTAATAAAATATGTACAGAGCCTGGCGGATACCGGCGCTATATTAATATCCATATTATTATTATTATTATTTATTTTTAACGGTAGTCAGGGCATGGCGGATACCAGGAATGAATGTCGTAACTGCCCACTCTCTCCTTACCCCCCAAATAGACCATACCTGCATTTAACAATTGGAGATAGCAGAGGTGTGTACATGTATATAGATTTGATGTGCCTGACTCATTCCATTTCTTTTCTTAAATATTGTTTTGGGAACCGTTATGGAAATGGCATTTTATCAAAATTACAAAAGTCGCTGGAGCGTTTCGCAAAGAGCATTTCCACTCACGGAGAAAGGTCTGTGTTGTAGTGATCGCGAACAGAGGCGAAATAATTATGAGAAGGATGCCCTTTTGTGAACTTGTCCCCTCGTCATATTTTTTCCCCTCGCAAAATCGATAGTGATGGATGAGGTAAAGATGATGGTGATGATGATGGTGATGATGATGGTGATGATGATGGTGAAGATTATGAGACAGGTTGGGATGAAAAGATGACGGGATGGATAATGGATGATGGATGAGAGTTGTTATGGTAATGTTGTTATACCCCTGGCTCACCTCGAACCGACTCCAAACAGACCGATTTTCGGCCATTCGGGGGTAATGCACTTTTATTTGTTCGGCCTGTTTTCGGTCTGGTGTCGGTCTGCGACTAGGGTATTAACAGTTCATATAACAGAGACTAACGACGAGACCGAAAACGAGACCGAGGACAGACCGGAGAAAATACCCAAATACTCAGTCAAACAACCGGTCTGTTGTTGATCTGGTGTCGGTCTCGTGGGTGCGACTAGGGTATTAACATTCCATACCAAAGACACAACAAGGAGATCAAAACGAGACAGAGAACAGACAGGAACAAAATAATACGTTGGCCTTTATACAACGGTCATACCGCCGAGCCGACTCCAAAACCGACCGATTTTCGGCCATTCGGGATAATGTAATCTTTTTGTTCGGTTTGGCGTCAGTTCAGTGTCGGTCTTGTTTGGTGCGACTGCATGGTGGTATTATGAATATTGATGATAAATTATTTGGGTGAACAATTATTCAAACCACAGAATCATCACTGGTCACTCCGGCAGCCGTTATAAACGCACATTGCCCTTCTGAAATAGTAACACCAAGTATACCCACTAACAAAACCTGGCATGCCTGGTGTGAGATTGGTAAACGTAGATTAATGTCTTGTCAGAGAACATTTTGTGCCCTGCCGGGGCTCGAACCCACGACCTTGGTGTGTCCAGTCAAGTGATGATGCAGATGATGAAGATGAGATGATGTTGTATGATATTGTAGACGACGTAATTTTTTTCATCAACAATAAAACAAATTAAAAAATTGAGGTATTTAATGATGTTTGAAGATGAAGATATTGCGAAGCTGATGGATGGAAAACGATAAAGAAAGATAGATAGAGAGAGAGAGAGAGAGAGAGAGAGGGAGGGAAAGAGAGAAAGAAGAAGAAGAAGAAGAAGAAGAAGAAGAAGAAGAAGAAGAAGAAGAAGAAGAAGAAGAAGTTGAAGAAGAAGAAGAAGAATGGAAATGGAAGCAATAACAAGAATCTTAAAAAAAAAAACATATCTAGAAAGAAGGAAGGAGAAGACGTACATGTAGGTCAATGAAAACTAGATCAAGAACTGGATAGACCTTTACATAAAAACGTGCGAGTTGTTCTTGATCTTTTCTCAGCAAAAAAAAAATAACTTTTAAGTAAACACACATCTCTAGTCACGATGTTGGCATATAAAATACTCCTCCATACACGACGACCATGTAGTCATCCTGATATTGCTTATTTAACAGAGGAAAAAAAGGAAGGAGGCGCCATAGCTCAGTTGGTAGAGCAGTGGTCTCGTAATCCGGCGACCCGGGTTAGAAACCAAGGCGATGCGCTAGTGCCCTTTGGTAATGCATTAATCCTCATTACCAGGTCTCTCGGAGAGGACCTAAAGCCGTCGGTCCTCTGGTTGCTTACCAACAAGCATTAAAGCTTTCTTAGCAGTCAGGTAAAATAACCACCAATAAACACAAATAATGCAAGAAGTTAAACTTTAATATACTGTTTTAAGCCTTCTACATGTACATTTTGAATTTGAATTATTGACATCATGCAAGAGATAAAAAATACTTTTGTTATATTTAGGTAAACATAAGCAAAGACATTCATCATTCAAAAAGAAAATAGGAAATAAATATTAAATATTAAACGTGAGGGAGCCAATATTCATGACATCAAAATCGCCGTAAAGCAAAGCATTTAACCTTCAAAACAAATTGTAAGGCTTCAATTTTAAAGGTGCTTACAAACACCTATTAAGTTGAATTATCAACATCGTGCAACAGAAAAAATAATATTGCTGTTACATTAAGGCTATCATAAGTAAAGATATTTATGTTTTTGAAGAAACAAGTATGAGGTGAATATTTAATTTTTTCCCGAAATGCCGTAAACAATGGAAGAAGTTTACTTAAATAAGCTTCAAGCTTAGATTCGACTCGAACGGTGCTTATGAAATTTGTTGACATCGTGCAAAACAATTAAAAAAAAAAACATGTTTATTATAGCATATATAAGTAAGTATAAAACGGATATTTGTCAATTCACTCTTGTTCATACAATGCAAACAGAATATTAACAGGTATTCGGAACCTGAATATATACCTTGCTATTAAAGGTACTATGTCCCATTTGCAGGCTAAAAATATGAAAAGGTTTAATTCCAACGGCATTTGAAAGACAATACTAATTTAGAACTTCCCTTTAAAAAAGGGGGGCTTGAAAATGTCTTTAAGTGGGAAAATAACGACTATTAGTTGTCGAATCGACTTAGGAGCTATAGAGCCAGTAAGTAATAGTCTGATTTTTCAGACCATCGTACCGAATGGCCGTACGTTTTATGCTGCGCAAAGATTCAATCAGTTTAATTGTTGCCATTACAAGAAATGTTTATGGATGTGGACAAATGCTCATGTACCCTTTACAGCTCATTTTATGTATGTTATTACCAAAGATTTAAAAAAGCCAGTCAGTCACTCAATAGTGTCTGACAGTGAAGTCTAGCAAGTAAACGTGTTTCCTTGCATAATTTGAATATTAGGACACTGCCAACGTTTAAATTTCACAGATAGGACATACATGACATTCATAATTCCTGCAAAGTTTTACAGAATTTGATGTCGGCTGCAAAAGGGACATAGTATCTTTAAAGCCCGACTGACAAACATAAATAGATACTTGCGATACTGATCAATAATCTTTTCTTATTTTTGAGAAATATTTCACCATCATTTTGTTTCGGATGTTTCTAACTGATATTAGGCCTATTTGTCTTTTGCCCGGTACTAATGATGATGTATATATAACAATACCAATTATAACAAGTTTATAAAGGCAAAGCCGGAGTATATGCCCCCCCCTTTTGAAGGAACATGAAAAAATGCAACTTGCAAAAGGTCTACAACAAGCGGGATGGTATACCAATAGGCACGAGAAAGAAAATGGCCGTATAGTTATTTTGCAATTTCGTAAAAATATCACTTGATCTTACTACCGATTGGCTTTGCGTCAAAAACAACAACAACACCTAAATAAACAATATCTCCAATAAGAATAACAGCGATCTATCATCTATATAGATTCAAAAGAGAAGTTTGTAGCAGAAATATCCTGTAACCTTACAGATTTGATTTGTATTTTTAATCACATCGATTACGCAGAACGAATATCATTCGAGTTTTGTCTCTTCGACTATAATTTTAAATCCATTCATTTCATAAGCGGGTGAATCGGTATACTCTTCGTGGTCAATGCACACGTAACATCCCAAATCATCTTCCCGTTTTCGTGAAGACTTCATGTTTGTCTCCAAGTCGCTAATTTCGACATAATTTCTCTTTTCGCCCCTTCACGATCGCACCAAGATGGAAAGCATACAACAAAATAAGAAACGTCAACAGAAACGTCGACGCGCGCGCGCGTAAACATACAAATTCGTCATCTTTCCAAATCTGCTGAAGTTAGAGCAAAAAAAAAGGCGGGATCGAGATCGAGCCAGAAATGTAAGACGCGCGTGGCAGACGACAACTTGGCGATTCTTGAAGAGAATGTATTGACTCTCCGTGCCTAACTCTGTCCCTTACTTATTGGATTCCTACGTTAAGTATTTGGGCAAACCTGGCGACGTTAGAGGAATAGAAGTCATTATTTTCTCGCCAGTTCCCGAAGCAGCCTAGCGGCTCCTTTTTTCTTTCTTTCTGTGTCAGATCAAAAGCCGGATCTACCCCTAAGCCGCTTTTTCCGGTGCTTTTTCTCCCTCTTAGCTCAACGATTCCGTCCGAGAAGAAAAAAAGTTGATGATTCAGTAGAAGAAATAGATGGCTACTAAAACGCTTGCTGTGTTTACATCTTAGTTGCCTGTTAAAGATACTCTTTTGGCACTTAGAAAGCTATCTTATTTCTCAAGCTTTTTTTTCTTCTTCTTCTTCCCTATCGCTTTTTTTTTATTTTTCTCGTTTGCCTCTGCGCTTTTCTGCCTTGACGAAATGTTACGTTAAAACTGGTAATTGCGGGGTAGCGAGTAGCGGTGTTGAGTTTCAGGCAGAGTGTTCAAGACCTTGCAGGTTCGCCGGTAAAAGCCTTTTAGTCACCATCCTGGACTTGTTTGAGGAAATGTTTAGGATCCGATTGCAATAATGACATAATTTCTTGCCTCTAGAACGGAAGGTTTATACAGTATCGCCGTTACATGTCCAGACAAACATTTCGTGATCATGATCATGCCAAACAAAATAAAAATAAATAAATCTCGTGCTAGCCCGCTGAATAAATCTAGAAGATCAATTAAAATTATAGTTCATGTTTCTCAAAAATTATTTTTCTGCTCATTCAATCAAGCAAAGTAGCCGTTTGAAGGAGCCCTTGTGCATGTTTCGATAAACAAACTGCAATAATATTTTCGTAACATTATCATTTGAGCTGAAATAAAAGATGTGAATCAATGGTAATAAAAACTCGTGTTACAAATGAGAATGAACGAAATGATACAGAGTCCCTCTCACGCACATAGTATACCTCGGTATGCGTTCATTTTCATCACTTCTCATTTTGAAAATGACATTTTTTTATTTTTGTGTTATCAGCGTCTTTGTCATTTAATTATATCGTCCACTCTTTTTTTCAGTTTTATAGAAAAATTAATATATTGATTTTGTTTTTCATTTCTTTGCATTCCCACTTCCGAGATGAAATTGTTCAGTCTGGTCATCATTTTTTTGGGGGTCAAAATAAACATGATAAAGGCCATAAAGCTGATTCAATTTGAACGTTTTGTACAAGAAAACAAAGCGAAACAAAGTAAAACAGAAAAAACAAAAAAACAAGACAGACAGAAAGTCAAACGAATAACGATGATGATGACGATGATTATAATAATGATGATGATGATAATAATAATTATAAAAATAATGATAATAATTACTACTACTACTTCTACTAAATCAAAAACAAAATATAATATCGAGGGTGGAATATATCTGTCTATCAAATAAAATATCTGGCAAGCAAAAAATAAAAGAATGCAGAAATAAAATTAATAACAAAAAAAATGGTAGAAAGAATTTCTTACAAAAAGCGGGTTTTTTCAGCACCATCCCCTCCTTAGGGCATGCTGTCTCTTTGTCTCTCCCTGTCTCTCTCTCTGTCTCTCTCTCTCTTTCTCTCTCCCTCAGTTTTGCTATAACCTATTTATACTACGCAACTTAAAGTGAAGTCTCTCGTCATACCCCTAAAAAACAAAACAAAACAAAACAAAAAACTTATGGATTCGAGGCATTGACGTCTGTAGTTTTAAATAGTACTAATTCTAGGAAAGCAATGTACATTGCCTAAAACCAACCTTCAAAACAATTCAAGAAGTCTTTAAGGTCCCATTTATTTGCTAGAGGACATTGGATTGTATTGACTCATCTGTGTTTACAATTTTTTTTTATAGTGATGTGTTATTTATCGTTTAAGTTGCCCAAACGCGTCAAACAATACGCGAGCAGCGCTTTGTAACTGCTTGCAAGGGGAAAAAAGGCGCTATTTCAAATACCTTTTGATCTGGAAACGCGAATATTGACGAACATTAAACAAAAACTGTCTCGTTATGTTTCCTGACATTGTATAGTTCAAATTGAAACTAATGATCGAATTTTGCCTCTATGCTGTAGAAGTAGCTTCGCAGCCAAGGTTCGAAACGTTGAAGTCTGCCGGTTCATTTTGGAGCGGGGGGACCAATAATAATTATGAGACAGTGAATAGAACAGGAAAAAGGAGGCTCAAACATGACAGTGTTAAATGTGACGAGAACCTCTTACCCTCTCTCTCTCTCTCTCTCTCTCTCTCTTGTTTCTTTTTTCTTGGGGTAGGAGTACCTTCTTCTATTTTGGCTGCGCTTTAATCAGCAGCAGCTGATTAGAAACAGTGGATTATTCTTCTTCATCATCTTCTTCTTCTTTATCTTCTCTCTCTACTTCTTCTTTTTTTTTTACTTCTTCTTCTTTTTCTTCTCCTTCTTCTTCTTCTTCTTCTTCTACTTCTTCTCCTTCCTCTTATTTTTCTTCTTCTCTTCTTTCTTCTTCTTTTTCTTTTTCTTTCTCTTCTTCTTCTTTTTCTTTTTCTTCTTCTTTGTCTTCTTCTTCTTCTTCTTCTTTTTCTCTTTCTACTTTTGTTCTTCTTCTTCTACTTCTTCTACTTCTTCTACTTCTTCTTCTACTTTTTTTTCCTTCTTCTTCTTCATATTATCATTATCATTATCATTATTATTATTACTCTGCAAAACAGGACCGAGAACCTGTTTTCTTGAAATTCTTTACGTCAACAAAAAACACTAAGTGCTATCAAGTGCAACTTTGTATCATACTCTATTGTTCTGCTGTCCTATTGCTTTCCTTAATGAGCCTCCTTGTGCCCAGTATAGCTACCTTCTGCAGGTGGTAGACGTGTACATTCTCGGAGATCTTTGATTTGATTTGATTTGATTTGATTTATTTTTCCACCACATCTTGGTGACGAGACTTTCAATTCCCCTTGTCACGGTGTCTGTGTGTCCGATGATTATTAGAGTCACATCTGCTTGGACGTTCCACCTTCTCTCTATCTCTATCCTCAAATCTGGGTATTTAAGCCGTTTATCTCTTTCCTTGACTGCAATGTTAATTTCATGAGGGATGGACACTTCGATAATGATAATTTAATTACACTCATCATCATCATCATCTTCATTTATGTAATTGTTGTGATGATGATGATAATAATAATAATAATAATAATAATACAATAATAATAATAATAATAATAATAATAATAATAATAATGATAATGATAATATCAATACTACTACATGTACTACTACTACTACTACTACTACTACTACTACTACTACTACTACTACTACTACTACTACTACTACTACTACCATCACTACTACTACTACTACTACTACTACTACTACTACTACTATATATTAATAATAATAATGATAATGATAAAAATGACAACAATAATAACAATAATAATTATTTATCATTATCATTAATATAATCAATATTACCCCTTGCTGGATACATCATGAATTGTCTTCAATGGTGATTGATATGTTCCTCTTTTTATAATAGTCTCTTTCTTGAACGCTACAGATTAACTTTGCATCTGTGTGATATTAGCATTATTAGCAGTAAATTGAGACAAATAGCAGTATACATACAAACTTACACTTAACATTTTTCGTATGCAGCGCAGCAGTGGTGTAAGTGATATTTAACGACCATTCTATTGCGGAGTCATTAAAGGAAATCGGTTGAAATTATATGCCTTCTAAGGTATCTTTTTTGATGATCAATACGTGACAATGATATTGAAATAGCATGAGTGTAAAGCGGAAGATAGAGAGCAAGAGAGAGAGAGAGAGAGAGAGAAGAAAGAACGGGGGGTTCTGGACAAAACTGACAGCCAAATTTTTGGACAGACTGCCGTACGCATCACTATATACCCTCTCAAATTAAAAAGACTCGCATTTCGCAAGCAATCAGAATAATGAAATTTTTCTCGGGCGGTCTCTCGCCCTCTCGGTGTGGATGCTGCGTGCAGACGACATTTTCGCGGTACGACGTTTTTTTTCTTCTTTCTCTCTCATTTTTTTTGTTTTTTGTCTTCTCCATTTTTTTTCTTTTGGACGCGCGCATTTGGCCGGTCCCGAGTCATAACAAAAACTAATCAACTTAATGCATTTCAGTCAGGATTCGCTATCCTTTAGCCCCTCTTTTCGTTCTTGTTGTCTTTCGAACCCTTCTCTTTCCCTTTTATGTTCTCTCTAAATCGCCTTAAATCGTGCCCATGTCACCGTTCTTCCCTCTCCCGTCATCGGCTCATCAAGACTTATTTTGACACACTACCCCAGCGCTATTTGTTCGGGAAAGAGGGGAACAAGTATCAGAGAGCAAGAGAGAGAGAGAGAGAGAGAGAGAGAGTAAGACAAAAAGGGAGACCTGTATATATATATATATATATATATATATATATATATATATATAGAGAGAGAGAGAGAGAGAGAGAGAGAGAGGAGAGTAAGAGAGAGAGAGAGAGAGTAACAGAGAAGGAGAGACATAGATCGAAAGATAGATAGAAAGAGAGAGTAAGACAGAAAAAAGGGAGAGTAAGAGAGAGAGAGAGAGAGAAATAAAGAAAGATATATAGATAGAGAATAGAGAGAGAAAGAGAGAGAGAGAGGGGGGCATGTTTGCGAGTATGATAGAGAAACATTCATGTTATCTCGTGCTGAATATAATTATTAACGATCTCAACCTTAGAAGCCATCCTCCAACCCCACAGTTTCCCCTCCCCTCGATTCGCCACTGTCTATCTCTCTTCACTCAGTTCCTCTCTTCCTTCCTCATTGCTGTCTCGATCTATCATTCTGTGACAGAATTCCTCTCTACAATGTAACAAAGCTTGAAGTGACCGGTTATTTAACTCTTATTATCAAAAAAAAAACACCTTTAAATGTCACAATTTAACATCCCCAAACGGTTTATTACTTAAACCAGAGCTGACCACCTGTTTACAATAGATCATACAATACCAACATAGGATTTGCTATGTCAGACGTGCTGTAGCATCACCAGGAAAAGAAAGATAATGTAGAGGTATAGTATGAAAGAATGCAATACTTTTGTGAGCATGTGCTGAGCTGGGGGAAGTTACATACCATTGTCTCTTGTTAGCTTACTAATGATTGACATATGATGTCACAAGATGAATGAGATCTGGAGCAATTTGTTTAGGATGGAGCTTAGCTGAGAAAATTTTTTTTTAAAATATTTCAAAATCTATGAAATATATTTAGATGTTTGAATAACAAACTATGAGTTGTATGCAGCCCTGCACATCAACATGATCAACTGGATGTCACCCGACCTTTAATTAATCTGGCAAAACAGCCTCTAATATCTGTTTATAGTTTTAATTATTATGCTGCATGGTTGGTAGGGCATGTATTTCTTTACAAAATGACGCCACCTCTGTTCAACAACTGTGTCTAAAATATGATGAGCACGATGAAGTAGCAAGACGACTAGACTCTTTAATTCATTATTAATTTATTCAGTCTTTTACTGCAGAATATGAAAGTTCAAAGTCAGTAGCATGTCGATTTGTCAGGTAATATCTGTTCCTAATTACCTCTCTCTCTACAACTAGTATTTTGTAGAAGTGTTGAGGATTGTTTAATATGGTAAACCAAGAAAACTTGTATATACTCTAGTATTTTGTAGAAGTGTTGATGATTGTTTAATATGGTGAAACAAGAAAACTTGTATATACTATACGAGCATAGTATGTAGCAACAAGGAAACAGAGAGATTTTCCATTTTGCTATTAGTGATTGAAACACACTGTAAATGAAAATTGACATTCGGATCAGCATTGAAGAGACTACATGAAAAACATATATGAACAAAATAAACGAATTCGCTCAATATAAATATTTGTATTAGAAACAAAGAAATGAAACATCAACAACAGCAAAAAAGCAAAACAGAAAAAAAAAATGAAAGTGAAATATTCCGCACAAAAACAAAATGACATGCGCGTCGAATCGACAATATATTGCGCATGCGTCATGGCAACAACGATTGGTTTTGCAATCGACCAGCGCAGCCAGGTGGTCAACGCATTTTCATCTTTCCGTTCAAATTACAGAGTTCATTTCCATTCATTATGACTCGAAAACATAACGAGCGTGAAAGAGAAAATCCTCGAGTTGACAGAGGGCAAACGGCACTTTCTCTTTTCTCTCACTCGTCCTGGCAATTCCTCATTTATTGTGATTTGTGGAAGGAAGGAGATATGGAGAGGAGGAATGATGACTGGTGCTGATTGTTTTTGATAAGTAATTCGGGAAGTAATTACGCTGCCAGGTAGCAGGGCACAGCTCAACAGCGGTGAGCTGGCCGAGCCTCACCCGTCAGCTGATAAGCGCTGGTTTGGTAATCCGTGCGCGCTGCTCGCTCTCCCGAAATCCACAAACATACAAGCAGCAATAATGACTCCCCACTGTTATTCTTATTTCAGTTTCCGCGGGAGAAATTTTCATGAATAAACTGAACCTAATCCGCTCACTACCACACAAAGAACTACAGGGAGGGAGAATGCAAAGAGAGGGAGGGTATACTCAATATCATTTTGCGTGATTAGGATTTTCATTACTAATCATTTCAAAGAATGGATGTAAAAAATTGATCTTCTTTTAAGAAGACGTATTCATGCAAGCTGTGATTCGAATGTAATAATCATTATAATTGCATCAGAAACTGTGATGAGTGAGTGAGAGACAGCGCCTGTAGCGTAAATATCTACCCCATATCATTGGCCGCACGTGCGGGGAATACTGTCGGGAATTTCTGATCAAAGTTTTGGCGGGAACAAAAAAATGCTAAAAAAAAAAATGGACGCGCGACTACGTGGAGAGTATGTTGCCTTTTGTGAGAGGAAATTGCAATTGCCATAATATGTCGAATCCACTGAATTTTTCCCATCAATTTAACCGTGATATGATTAAGGTTTAAACAATGAATTGGTCTTAAGTAACAATGCGTTATAAACACTCATAAACAGGGTTTAATGCACGCGTTTTAGTTGTCTGTGAAAGAATACGACTCAGTTTAGATGAGATTAAAAACCATATAGGGCTTATAACAGGTGTATAAGATAATACTCGCCCCACTCTGCTGAAATACTGCATACACGCTATTATAAAAACATTGTAATCTTAGCAATGATTTTGAGTGACGGCCATTGTATTAAATTCACGTTGAAACACATTTTTTCCATTTAATGAATCATGACATTTAAAATGAAATGTTATTTGTATACGGAATAGACTAATATTTAGCGCTCCATAACCAATGGAGTAGATTAAGCCAAGTTCGACTTAACCCAAGCTCTTGGAAACGCACAATACAAAGCCTGTTTTTGTCCCATCTTTTTTGTCTTCTTCAAACTTAATCATTATCTTTTATTTCATTATGACTGATTATTCTTGTCTTTTTTATCTTTTTTTTCTTTCTCACAACGGTATCTATTCAATATTACTCATGGAAATGATAATGAAATTATAATAATCTTCTAACACCCTTTATATAAGCTTCCCCATACAATATTATATGAAACAATATAATTAGATATCGTTATTTAACTCTGCTTGGCTGATAAGATATTTAAATTACTACTAAAGGTACTGGACTCATTAGGGGAGGGGGCAGATTAAAAGTTAGGTAATGTCTTAAGTCCCTCTAAATCGTAGAATTTATTTTCAAGTGTGTTAAGTTTACACCGCAATGCAATTTTATGCAAGTAATGTATTCGTTTGGATCCATTGCTGTTTTTCACTTTTTAGTTATCTTACCCCTCCCCTTGACTTTGAAAATTTTGTAATTCAAGCGTATATTCACACGATTATGATGAAGTCTTACACAATCTTGTCATGACTTTTAATACCACAATCCTTTACAATAACCAATTGAGACAAACAACAATAAAGGCATGTCTTAAGCAAGCTTCAATATCAATTTGTGATATCGTGCGTATGACAGTTGAAGAAATCATTAATGTTTTTCTCAGCGTGTTATATCATGGACCATGGTTATAATGCCCTCCACTCTTTGATGCAATGTTTACCAGACAACTAGCCGAGCGGAAGCGATTGAAGAACCCTTCACCACGCCGTTGACTTCTCGCATCCGCCATGCTCCAACGTGCAATCAAGAGACCTGCTTCCCAACATCCACCCCGCATCCCGCACCATGGCAACGGCTCGCAACGCGCCCTGAAATACGGTTGGAAAAAAAATACTATGTACTTGCGAAACCTGTTGACTCCCATCACGCAGGAAGAGGTATAAAGGTTAAGAGAAACCATTTAGTTTGATGGTGATCATGCATATGATAGATGAATTAACCATTACAGATAAATTCAAGTTCAGGTCACGCGATTATTTAGAAGAATAGCTATTATGATATAGGAAAACGTTGTTATGTACAACGCAAGAATCATTGTGCCTTGTGATGTTTCGAAATTAAGACGATTATTGAAAAAACTGCCTAGTGAAAATTTGAGTATACAGGTCTACACAAACATGAGCATTTTCTGTTTTTTTCTATTTGTAGATTTGTTGTCCAAAGTTTTAAGATATCTTTAATTATATAAATAAAAACAATTAAGGGTATTTTAGAAGAAACAATTATTACTTGAAATTGCCAGATTACTGCTACAATATTCTCCAACATACATGACATAGAATAACAAGCATGGGAAAGAATATCAGTTATTTTCCGCTTCACCTAAAAATCCACCTTCTATTATTTGAATGAAAGCGTTTGCTGATTGCTATTAGAGTAAGGAGATATTTATCTATATAACTATGTTGCAAGACAAATTTTAAGAAATTGTAAATCTTTACTGTCACACAATAAATTGCAACAATAATTTTTATATTTACACATTCACAAGCTATAATTGGTCTGTTTCATTTTTATCAAATGAAAATGTTATTTATGTATATGTATTATATGCATTGTAATAATACTTTTGTTTCGATCCAATAAACTTTTTGATTTAGTAAATTTGTTTTAGAATATTCACCGTGATCAAGTTTTTGTTTTCTTAAAAAAAAATTGTCTTCTTCTTCTTTTGATGATGAGTAAGTGTGCAATGCAAATAATTTCACTTTGATAAGAATGAATTAAGATGCCAGCTCAATTCGCTACGAAATTCTCGGTTTTCAATGATTTTAATGACTGAGAGAAAACCTTGCACGGGGAAAGTGTTGTCAGGGCATTTCTTTTCATTCACCAATATCCCTACTTTATGAGCAATGTTTCAAAAACATATTTTATAAAAGCCGAAATGACTTGATATTGAGTAAGACCGCTTGGCTCCTGCTCCAACCTAATTCCACTCGATGATGCAATTTGATGATTCCGTTGGTGGAAGTGAACATTTTCAACTTCCTTTCTTGTCTTTTTAGTTTATATTAAGAGTCTGTTCTCTCTCAGTTGAAGAGTGATTAAGCGTTGAGGTCGCAGGCTCTTTCGATTTAAGTCACTATTTCTTGATTTCCCCAGATAGTAATTGGGCGACTCCCTCACCGCACGCCAGTCGAAACGTCCCCGAGATTTTACCGCCAGCGAGAGGGATGTATCAATACCCGGCTGCAAGGGACGGTCACGTCGCTACTCTCTACTCTCTCTCTTTCTTTCTCTCTCTCTCTCTCTCTCTCTCTCTTTCTCTTTCTCTCTCTCTCTGTCTCTTTGTTTTTCTCTATGTATGTCTCTCTTTCTCTCACCTCACTCTTTCTTCTTCGTATAATTTCTCATTCTTCTTTTTTTTCTCTCTCTCTCTATCTCTCTCCGCATATCTTACTATTTCCCTTCTTTTTCTTCATATTTATTTTTCTCTTACGTATAAGTTTCTCTTTCCTTGTACTGCTCTTGTGACTGTCTCTATTTCTTTCCATGTACATTTTGTGTTTGCTTTCCCATTTCTTCCCCTGTTTCTGGATCCTCCCGTTTTTTCTCTTTGTTTATCCTCCTATGTTTTCAGGATTCTCTATGTTTTCAGGATTCTCTTTGACTGAATATGTTTCTGTCTCTCTCTCTCTCTCTCTCCCTCTCTCTTACTCTCAGTTTTCTATCCAGTATGTTAAAGAGAGAGAAAGAGAGAGAGAGAGAGAGAGAGAGAGGATAACACATAGAAAGAAAGAGAAAGAGATGAGATAGCAAGAGATAGATTACAAGAACGTATTTTGTAGCAAGCTGAGTTCATATCGCACGAAGCAAGACAGAGAGGCCGGGAGAGAAAAAGAAGTCCGAGAAAGAGAGGAAAAGCTATCCGCGGGGAAAGTGGGAGATCGAGAGAAGTGGGGATAACGTTTATATTTAGTATATCGGAGGAGTCGCTGTCTTAAGGCATTTTTCATCAGTTAATGTGCATAGCCATAAAGGAGCATATTTCTATCGACTCACTGGAGAGTCATTCGTTTCATTTTTAGGCATTTTCCCCCCTCTCTTTTTTCTCCTCATATAGCTCGATCTAACCAGACTTTTTTGTTTTTGTTTTGAGGCGGGCATAAGGCTTCAAACTATTCATCAGGAGTGAGAGGGAGGTGATAAGAGTAATAGGCGTAACCTTTCTACTTGATTAGGAACTCTTCTCCTTCATTTAAGAGGAAATTTGTCGAGACTGCATGGCTTTAATCGTAATCAGAAATCTTCGGAAGCGAAAATCCTCGTATTTAGCGCGGTCAATTTATAGACAATTACTTGACTCAACGAAAGTGGGGGTGGACTTAAAGGATATTACAGACACTCCTTGAAAATATGGAATATTTTAGTTCTCTGCATCATCGCTTTTTTTTCAAAGAAAAAAGAAAGTTTGCTATATATATGACATCGTGGTTCACTTATATATATCCGTCTTTTACGTCTCCTTTGCTCCCTCACCTTTTACACAAGAACACCTTTTTAAACATAATTTTAGATTATTATCTTTATTCATTCATTTAATTAATGGTCTTCTTGTTTCACCCAAGGAAAACTTTTAAAGCATCTTGCCACAAGTTAACTAAACTGTACTTTTAAATAAAAATGGTCCAATGATAAATTATGTAAAACTGTAAGGAAATAACCCATACAACACTTTTGGAAACTCTCGTAGAAATGAATAGGCCTATAATGCGAAAGGAAATAAGAGACCAATAATATTGTTGCGTAGCTCAAATCAAAGTTTTCAGTTGCTGTCCACCCTATTTGGAAATTTTGCAAAGATTGAAAAATGTCTCAGTCGGGAAACGAACCCGGGCAATATGTATATATTTGTATATATAAGAGAATAAGAGAAGATAATTTTCTGCGATAGAGGAGATACATGTAATTAAAACCTAAATACTCGAAACACTAGAATATTAATGACTCTATTCACACGTGTATGGGTGAAACAATACTTTGCCTCTATACGTGCCAACGGAGATCTTTATTATAATGCTTTGAGTATAATATGATATTGGGACAATAATTCTGTATGGATTTCTTGAAAATTGTCTTTGACCTGCATGGATACACTTTTGGTTTACGGGACTTATGCATGTACTACATTCCCCCAAATTAAAAATAGAAACGTTCATGTGCTCGATTTTACACGAACTAAAATGACCCCATCGAAGGAATACACCAGCAAGGGATCGTTCCTTAGATCTGGTTCAATTCCACAAGGCTATATAGGCAGAGTGGCGCCTCAGATGCGAGAGCACGTATTATCTTCTACCCCTTTTAACGTCTACCAGTACAATGTACTACTCCATGCCATTCCTTATTCCGTATGAAACCTCATCATATACACAAACAACGCCGTATACATACACACGCACACACACGCCGCGTTTGTGCTTGATTGTGTAGCCTTTTACATTTTTGCTTGCACCTTTGCACCAAGCGATTTACGCTCGCTGAGCTCTAGATTATTAAAAGGTCCAGTGGGGTTATTATGAATAAAAAATGCTGGGAAAATGAACTAGGCGGAAAATGACTTTCCGTCATTTTTTCCCCCCGCCATGCTTGCATGAGTATATCTTTTGTTTTGTGTAACTGCTTGTCATTAGCTGACAAATATTTTCTCTTGCTTTTATTGCGCGAGGCTTAGTCGCAACAGGATGATAATTCATTTAAATGAATTCAAACGGTTCCCAGTATTTTGTGCATTCGTTGCCATTATGCTAGCAATCGAAACAAGATTGATTCGCTCATTTTGGATGCATCCTCATAATGTCAAGCTATCTCCGTTTCAGAACACAAAGCACATTCTCAAATCTATCGTTGCCCACTTGTAACCGCAACAACATGACATATGCTAACACCAGATTGCAACATTCGCTTAATCACGTGATATTCGATTGACAGAAAAGATCAACATGAAATAAACTGCTTTCTTTTCCGAATTAATGTCTAGCTATTGTTTCCTCGTGATAAATGTCACTGCAGCATTGTGTCCTTTTCCGCATGATTACAGGAAATCTAATTAATATATTTTGCCCGTAAAAGATGGTTGACGACTAAATCCGACAGCTTAATATTAATGACTGATACAATTACCACTTTGTAGAGTTTAATAACGCAATATGGTGCTGAACGTGATAATAGTGTGTAACTTTTTTCTTCTTCAGACTAACACTCTTGAACCACCTCCTCCGAAAACAACAACAATTGATGATTGGAAGATATAACAAATTGAATGAGTTTGATATCAATAGTATATTTTTCGTCTAAAATTTACCTAGTTAAAATTTTCTCACCACCTTGAGCCTGTGTACAGAAAAAAAAATCAGTTGCTTACCCCAAGGCAATATGTTGGGACCTTTGCTCTTCTCATAATGTGGAAATGATTTACCTATATATACTGAAGTACCCCACTGGGATCTGTCATTGTATTACTCTTTAAAACCTTTAAAAATAACAACTTGAAAATACATTTAGCAGATATCAATTGCTTAGAAAGAAATATCGGTTGATAGTGGTTAATCAGAAAAAAATATGAATATGAATTGTGTGGTTAAAAGGTAGAAACCATATCTCGAAATTTTGTGTATAAAACAAATTAAAAAACAAAAAACACAAGACAAACCCGAAATACAAGAAAATGAGAAGGGGGAATTCAGAGGAGATTAAGTAAACAATCGGGGTTAAGTCAAACGACCGGAGTAATTTCATTGTCTATTCTTACGCGCTCTCTCTCTTTTCTCTCTCTCTCTCTGATTAACAATTTATACATGCGTATCATATTACATAGGTCTATACCTAAATATATATATAACTGAGTGACAACATTAAATTTATTAGCTAAACTATAGTAACTGAGATTTAGAATTATTATTTAATCTATATATAAAATGATATAAAATCTAATACTAATACCCCCACACCAAAACACACACCCTGGCCATATATATATACACACAACATAATACACCACAACATATTTATTTATATATACACACACACAAAATAAATAAACAATGAACGTACAAGAAGAATTATTTGGTGAAATAATTTCTTCTTGGACGGAAGTTCATCATTTCTTGTGTTTTTGCCCATTTTCGAACTCCGAGCGGAACTCAATAATGTTTTATATATTCATTGTATATTTATTCATGTATGTCTTCTATGCCATTAATGATAATACGAATTTAATCAGAGCGGTTTTCCCCCATTTATTTCGAGAATTTCGTCATTTATTGCACCTCAACATGGGCAAATCTATCTTTGTTGATTATGTGCCTAAACAAAGATGAGGGTTCTGTATAGAAGAAAGGATTTTCATGTTCAAAGTCATGATGAAGGCATAAAGCCAAACAATAGAAGTAATTTATTAGATTACAACGGCACCCATGCGTGTAAATACATCAAGAGCGCGCAGATTCGGAGCTTCGCCTATCCCGAGACTGCCGGGGAGGAGTTAATGCGATTTACCGTTAGATACTTCGCTTTCTGACGCGCGGATGAGATCTGGCCCTATGATGGATAATGATTCAATTACTTTACAGCTATATCAAGACGGTCATTGTTTGGGAAATTCGCCCGGATTAATAAGATTAGCCTATTGGTTCAATTATATTTAGGTAAACATTGCAACCGGGGGTCCGATCTTGTCCATATGTTTGTATTATTGTGTACAATAGTGTATAACGTCGCAGGCAGGCGATATCCATTTAAAAAGTATTATGTAGCTTAACTAGGATGGGGGCCATGCAGTAAATTCATATTATACTGATATTCGAGCAAATGAGGGATTTAGTGGATAATAACCCGGTATCAGACAAATTTCACACAGAAGTAATATATTTAAATGTTTGCATGTTTGCTTTTAGCTCTGCTCTGCTATGCTCTGCAATGAATGGTGGAATAAAATATGCTCTACATTATAAATGTCACGACAATGGCTTTCATACTTGATCTCATTTTGGGATTCTATGAATGAATTCGATATGATTAGTTATGATTACATTTAGTTACTTTGCTTGATCAAATCATTGAAAGAAATTGACTCTAATCTGCCGATGATAAAACTCCTGATTTTTGTAATCCTGGAGCCTTAGAGATAGAGGGTACAGCACTGTTTATAATTTGGAGTTTGTTTCTTGAATCCGTGGTCGTAAAAATAGAGCAGACATCTAAATATAGGATTGTAATCTATCAAAATGCCTATAAACAGTGCACGACGTTTTAGCGGATCTACCCTTGATATTACAATAGCTGTAATACTTTCACTGTTCTGATTGCTCTCAATATTATTATGGTAATAATATAAATTATTAGTTGTTTATGTGTGTGTATTGTTTTGCTTCATTGTTGCTCTCAATTATGTAATTATGTTACGTATTTTATGTATCATTTTAACTGCAACCAATCATTGTTCACTACAAATTTCTTTTGTTTTTGCAAGAGAATAATAAATGCATGTATATCTATCTATAGCTATATGATTCAGACTTTAAAGTGCAAGTATGATTTGTGATTCTTCATACTGTATACAATGACCAATTATTGGAAATGATGTACCTTCGATTCGTTTACTGAATACACTCGTGTGACTATGTCCCTTTTGCAGCCAACATCAAATTCTGTAGAACTTTGCAGGAATTATGAATATGTCATGTATGTCTTATCTGTGAAATTTAAACGTTAGCAGTGTCCTAGTATTCAAATTATGCAAGGAAACCCGTTTACTTTCTAGACTTCCCTGTCAGACACTATTGAGTGACTGACTGACATCTTTTTTTCTTTGGTAATAACATACATAAAATGACCTGTAACAGGTACTAGTACATGAGCATTTGTCTACATCAATAACCCACTACTTGTAATGGCCAAAATTAAACTGATTGAATCTTTGTGCAGCACAAAACGTACGACCATTCGGTACAAGGGTCTGAAAATCAGACTATTACTTAGTTGATTGCAATCACTTATGTCGATTCGACAACTAATTGTCGTTATTTCCCACAAAAAGCCATTTTCAAACCCTTTCGTTTTAAGGGAAGTTCTCAATATGTATTGTCTTTCAAATGCCGTTGGAATTTAACCTTTTCATTTTTTTGACCTGCAAATGGGGCATAGTACCTTTAACAGAAGTTCATGAACCCCCAAAAGCCTCCTTCAGATTTGACGCGGCAAATCCGAGGCGTTTTTTTAAAATTATATTTTTTAATTATTCTTTTTGAGGACGTAAAGTGTAACACGCCACACATTTCTGTATCTTGTAACACAGAACTCAGTGAATACGCGCATGACGTTTGTTTGCGCGTAGTCGCCATTCACTTACGCGCAAAATAAACCAAAGTAGTTTTTTTGCCGCAATTTACCGCGTCATAATCAATTCAGGTAGACAGTCTAGGCGAGCACAGCATCGACGGAATTTCGGCCTGCACCTGGATTAAGAGTGGCAAAAGGTACTAAATGCCGTTAGGGTCGGAGCTGAGATGCGAATCAGGACGAATCAGATCCATTTAACTAGACAACGAACAATGTATGAATATTTTACTTACGATGAGGACGTCAACTTAAGCTGTGCTTGTGACGACCCCCTTTTTTATGTATGGTTTTATGTGACCATGCATGTTAAAACTTCATATAATATATTTTGTGATGATGTATATGGACAACAAATGAACATCAAGTCAAATAAAACAAGAAATTGGTGTATGAATGTCAATAATCGTCTGCCAGATCACCTTTGAGAACTTTTAGATACCATAAAGTTACCTTCTAAAAGAGTGGCTTTCATCGTTATTTTTCTTACTGATTATTATTTTTTTCCATTTAACATGCAGCAAGGACCCTGCGAATAAGTGCTACAGACAAATTCGCAATTTGTTGATTGGTTGCATTTGTAGGTACAACTTAAAGTGACTTGGTAACATTGCCTTAGATTCTGAAACAAAATCCTGGATTTAGCTCATGCTGCAATCATAATTATAAACCTTTAAGTCAGTCAGGAATCCCATGACTTTTACAATCCGATCGCCTGTCTGATTATCAAGATATTTATTTATATATCAGTTTGTTGATTGTGTATATATATATATATTGTAATTAAACTCTATATGCAATGTTGTTAAAATTATATAGAGTAATAAAGTGCCTCGTATGAGGAAAAGAGAAAAAAAAATCAAGATATTTATGATTGGAAATCGAAATTTCATTTTTCGTTTTCCTAACGGTTTTTATAACACTACAGTCTAGTGGGGAAAATGCGTATGGTAAAACCGGTCACTCAAAGATTTTTACTTTTTTGAAGCACTTCATGATCATTTTGAAGCGCAATTTTTTTAGGGCTTCAATATTACACCATAACACAGACACTGATAACACGAAGGGCCATGCATCTCAGAATAAACATTGTTAAACGATGCCTTTAACATGAACTTGAAGTGAAATATGTGATTGTTGTTTCCGAAATCATTTCTTTTACATTGAAAAAGTAAGTTGAATTTGATTAATCTTATACTACTTGGTGAACATTTCTGACGCACACATTGATTGGAAATATTTGATTTGATAACGAAAGTAATGTGTTGACTTTTGTCAATCTCTTGCAGCCCGGTTAACATTAATAAAATTGATTGGAAATATTGATAAGAAATATAAAACAATAATTTCTTGATAATGAAAATAAAGTGTTGAATTTTATCAATGTCATACTACATGGTCAACATGTCTGACGCATAAATTGATTGGAAATGTTGAAAAGAAGTATAGTTGAATAATTTCTTGATAACGAAAAAATAATGTGTTGAATTTTATCAATCTCATACAGCCTGGTCAACATTTTAGACGCGTAAATTGATTGGTTGGGAGCATTTAAAATAGATATTTGAAACATTTCAAAGTGCTTTCGAATTTATGCCACGCTATTCATTCACATGCTGTGTCATACTGTCATTAATGAAACGTTCTCGGTGCTAAATGTGGGAATTTCTTGTCGCGGACCATTAATATAAATGAACATGACTGTTTTCAAGCCCACGTTGTTGACGTGTGGGTCACCTAAATACAATTTTTACAAATCATCGCTTTTTGTCACCAATTCATCTCAATTTACGGTTGAATTGAACAGCTCTTCCGCATCTGATCTCCTGATTTCCAGTACAATGTACAACCCATTTCCTTTGATTATCCGAGAAACATTTGGACTTGTCGAGGTCTTCTCGACACCATCTAAGTGCTTTCTACGGCTTTAATCATATCAAGTCCTCTTCCACACGGCTCTCCTGTTTGATTCGATGAACTCGCTATACACAGCTTTACAACTCAAGGCGAAGATGGGCCAAGCCAAAAATGGAATTCGTCAAATCAAATCTGAACGTTTTATCGCCATTTATCGCTGCCTACTATTTGATACAAGGCGAATTCCTGGCGTGCTCCCATTTTTTTTTCTATTCGCAATTGCATAGCAAGTGTCCATTGAATGACTTCTTTGGTGCGTACACAACGGCTTTCTGCTTCTCTTTCCTCCGTTGTCATCGGTAAGAGCGCTGGCTCACTGAAGATATACTTACCGGAGAGTTTCTGGCGCGATGATACGCTGACGTTCGATCGATCGGCCCTCACTCCACTGTCCCGCCGCGACTTGGCCCTAATCAAATTTGCCGCATTACCCTCAAAATTCCAGCGCGGACAAAATCCCGCTTATTACATTAAAAGGAAACCCTAGATTTCCTCCAGCATTTCGCTTCTTTCTTCGTAACTCCCTAAAGAGAATATCCGAGAAAGGTAAATACGCTCCCTTTGGATGATACAAAAAAAGAAACGGAAACAAAAAAAAATGCTCGTTTAAAAACTGGAAAAGAGAAAATTTTAAAAACTGAGAAAAACGAAAAATTTTGCAACGCTTGATGGCTAAAATATGAGGAGGGAAAAAAAAGTGTGTTCAAAAGACGATGATGATAAGTAACAGTGTCTGGCATAGCTAATACTAATAATAAATGCCAAAATGACAGTAACAGACTTAGGTTTCATTCAGTACAGACATAGAATGAGGGAGAGAGAGAGAGAGAGAAAGAGGTGAGAGAGAGAGAGAGAGGTAGACAGAGAGAAGAAAGAGGAGAGAGAAAGAGTACAGATAAAAGAGAGATAGAGAGAGAGAACAAAAAAAAAGTAAAGAGAGGGAGATAGAGAGAGAGAAAGATGGAACGGGAGAGCGAAATGGACAAGATATAATCGGAGCATTTTCTGCTTACTGATTTCAGATGCAAATCAAGCATCAAATGTTAATTTTCATACTACACTCAGGTTCTGCTAAAGTACACGCCGTTAATGCGTATGGAGTGACACAGATTTTCCTCTAAAGGTAATAACACACGCCAGAAATAGCAAGAGGAGAGAGAGAGAGAGAGATAAAGAGAGAGAGGAATAGAGAGAGGTGAGCCCACGTATCGAAGTAAGGATGAGAGTAGTTTTAGACCGTCACGGACAATAGAAAGTTGATGATCGAATGTATGAGAGTATCCAGTTTGAAATATAAATCTAAACCAGCGTGTTAGGAGTTCGTGCTTTTCACTGAGACAGAGGTGCGAGATGTTGAGAATTTGGCGCCATTATTTCGTCTGAAAAACTTCAAGCCCGCATTCAGGCACGATTGCCGTCTGCATCTCGCCAAGGCGCAAGCCATGTACGGCCCGGTCGAGCCCGCATCGCCACCGTCGCTAAATCTCATACCACAAGGTGAGCTCTGATCCAATTATGCCTCTGTTTTTTAATTTTCTCGATTACTACTTCATCAGCAATTTGATTTTATAACCTTCTAATTCTTACCCCTTGCTTGACTCCCTCCAAAACCCACACCGAGGTTATACACAAAACAAGCACACACGCACGTGATACGAAACCACACACACACCAGTGCGCCACACGAAAGGGGGTACGCATGCCGGAGCTGTTCTCTTGTATTTGTTTGAAGCTAAATTAGTTTTGGGGAATGGGGAGCTGCGTAATATTGGATATTAGACGTGCGATGTGCACATTAGATAGATTGCTTTTTCTACCCCTCTTTTCATCAATTATCATGATGAAAAACCTCAGTCATCCACTCCTCCTCTTTCTATTGAGTAATAAACTAAAAGTCTATAAGATATTCAATATCCAGTCTTATATCATTCGATTCGCGCCGTTAAATTTACTCACTCTACCCTCCGTGTTGCTGGAGCTACACGCAACACGCTATCACTTACAAACTATTTTCCCGCCATATTCTATCTCAAATATGTTGGCATCCAGAGTACACACGTTGAAACTGCTGCCATGTCGGATTATGGGAGTATTTATCAGGATATATATAGACACTCGTGGTGCTTGTGGTGCGAGGCGCTTGTGGTATGTTCAATACATCAATATGTTTTACGTGTTGGAGTAAGAACCGTTCGTAAACATTTGTCACTGAAATAGTCGTATTAAAAAAACTGTTTAAAGATATGTGTATGCTTTACTGTGTACATTTGATAACTTTTTAATATGAATGTATATTGTTGATTGCTCTGATATGAGCTATAGTTTGGAGTCATTTGTTTGCTTTTAATTCTTGTTTTCGTTTTATATTTGCTGGTTTATATGTTTCTGTGTTTTGGGGGTCCACCAAACACTCTCAAGCATGGCTAAGTTACAAAACACGATGTTAAAATTTCGAACGCTGTTACTAATGCCTCGATGGCAAATTTACAAACCCCATGATTATTATAATTCATAAGTTATCTGATTTTCTTTGTTATCATATCAATCTTTTCATGGAAATTGTCTGCTGAGAGGTACATGTATTTGGTTTAACAATAGTTAGATCAGGAAATACATCACTATAATAATCAGTAGGTGTATTGGAGAAGCGACCTTGGGGCTGTTTTTCTGGAGGTGTTTATAATTTACATTCACCTTTGTGGTTATAATAATATCAAATGCGAAACAGAAACGTTTAGCTATTTAATTCTCAATTCCTAAGTTAAGTTCTTTCATACACCGTTGCCCATGAAGTTAAAAAAATTCTCTACATCTTTCCATGAAATGATTTTTACAATAGTATTTGTTCTTGATAGAAAAAATTTATATCTTTGCAGAATTTTACCGATCAATCCAAAGAGTCACGAAGATTGATCAATAAAGCTTTGAGAAGATATAAACTTTATCTCTCAAGAAAAAAAATCATATTGTCACCATAGATTCATGAAAAGAGTTAAAGAGTTTCTTCAACTTCATGGGAAACCGCGTATATTCTAGAATTATTGCTAGTTTACTTTTGATTATCATAACTTTAAAATCAAAGAATGGATTCCATTTATCTTGTTTGCATTCATTGTCTGTTTTTATTCCCTTGGTTCGTGTTATTTGTCAAAAATGTTTTTTATTTTGGACAATTTTCTTATCCAGATACTATAACATCAATACTAACAATAACAACACTATAGCAGCAGCAACAACAGCAAAAACAGTAACAACACAAACAACGAAAACACCACCTATTACTGATACTACTACTACTACTACTACTACTACTACTACTACTACTACTACTGCTACTACTACTACTTCTACAACTACTACTACTACTACTACTACTACAACTACAACTACTACTACTACTACTACTACTACTACTACTACTACTACTACTTCTACAACTTCTACTACTTCTACTACTACTATTACTACAACTACTACTAATAATACTACTACTACTGCTGCTGCTGCTACTACTACTACTACTACTACTACTACTACTATTACTACTACTACTACAACTATTACTACTACTACTACTACTACTACTACTACTACTACTACTACTACTACTACTACTACTACTACTACTACTACTACTACTACTACTACTACTACTACTACTACTACTACTACTATAACTATTACTACTACTTTTACTACTATTACTACGACCACTTCTTCTACTATTACTTCTACTACTACAGATATATGACTACTGCGTCATTTTCTCTACGATTTGTTCATGATTTGCAGTTTTATTTCTGTGTCAATTTTGTTTGCATTCTGTAAAATCTATTTTAAATATTTCCAAAACTTAAAATGACTTTGAGTACTCTGAAATATGTCATCTGTACAATTTCTTCCCCCTTCATCTGTCGATCGGTTTTTACCCATCAATCAATGACATATTAAACATAGATTTTATTACTGTACTGTGTAATCCTTTGAAAGGTCTCACAGCTTAATAGCGGCGCTTGGCTTCAATGCCGATTATTAAACTACACGTACATTGTACCATTTTGTTACCGACTGAAGAAAAGAAAGACATCCGCATGTGTGGCACTAAAACACGAACTTGAGCTATGCGTAAGTGTAATAAACATTACTGAACCATGTCGATTGTTAAATTTCACAAATATGACTTGCACAAATAGAAAAGTTAGACGTTAATGTAGTGACGCGATTAGAAAGAGTGCGTTGTATACCAGGCTGCATGTGCATGCAAGTTTTTCCCCAGTATTATTGTCGATGAAATCTATAAAACAGAAACCGTAGAGATGTCTGGCTGTCCTATACACTGACATTGTCTCTGGGGTCATATGAAATCCCTATAGCAGGGTTGTTGAGAGAACTTAGCTATCTATTAGCGAATATTAATAAGCCTTTCTATACTTTGCATTACCTTAAGCAATATGCCATAAATTTTTCTCTCGCTTTTGCCCGAAACAATATGTCACTGGGAGAACGTAAGATTGCGCATCGTATACATTAGCATGGTCATCATTTTAATCCCTATTAATATGAGTTGAGATATACGTTAGCACCATGAACGTTGGTTAGAGACTAAAAGTCATAAGCGGTCTTTTATATATTTTTATATTTTTGAGGCAAATTGCAAAGTCTTTACTTTCCAGGCAATATGTGACGCGCATGAAAGAACAGATGGAGCACGAAAGATTATGATCTATATCTCCATAGACAGAACGAACAAGACAGTCATCGAATTTGTACCTCTCTTAAATCCCTCTATGAGCTAAGTAAGAGTCACATTTCAAACGTTCCTTGATTCGAATTTAATTCGTTTCCCAACTCATAAGTGGGACATAATAATGTGAGTCGCGTGGAGGCACAAAGCAGCCACCATACCAACTTCCCTCCTAGATCAAAGGCGGCACATTACCCCCATTTTGGAAGAAAGGCGAAAGTTTACAAAAGGGTTCGAATCGGCGCGTGCCAGTGCGACGGGTGGGGCGCGCGCGCCGGGTGAGGAAAACGCGACCGCTGACCGGAATTTGTCACCCAAAACAGACTAATACAGAGCATGCTTAATGCCAGTTACCAGTCAAAACTTCGGCAATCATTTTAAAGATTCACCCCTGAGTTTAAGCTCTATCTATAATATTGCTTTTCTGCCTCTTCAACCCCGTATCTCTAAAACATATTTGTGATCACTTTTTTTTCTCCCTTTTCATGTTATGTCCTCTATTTCCCCGTTCTTTTCCGTGAGGAACGCATGCTCTCCCCTGCTTGTCTTTTAATTTAAAGATGATTTTATTACCTAACTATTATCATCGGTAAAAATTGAAAAATGTAATTATTTGTAATTATGTTTGTAAACCACCGACTACACACGGACTTATCAGCAAAATCTACTTCACAGCTAGGATTTAATTTCCTGTTGGCTATCTTTGGGCACTAGTCAGTGCATTTTCTGACTTCCCTATAATTATAGTCTCTCTGTATTAAAAAAAAAAATTTTTGGTATAATTTTGCAAGGAAATTAGATATTTATTTAATTAGATAGATAGAAATAAATAAGTAAATAACTAAATATATAAATTAATATGCAATATGTTGCACGTAGCGAACCCTATCTATCATGCCCATAGTTTAATTTTGTTTCTTAGTAACACTCATTGAAGTGTGCACGTTTGCCATCAGAGACTTTTATCTGTTTCTGTCAGAATACGAGGTAGAAATCAATTTAATAAAATTTTGTTTTAGTTACCAATTCAGCGACGTGCAGTTTTTTAGTAGAGGCCAATGAACTGATCTTGAATAATGTCGTTTTCTTAATGTGTATATATATATATATATATATATATATATATATATATATATTGGTTATGTTGAGATTTTCACCACATTAATGTTCCCACACATCTGCCTTGGAGTTATTTTAAAAAATTATTATTATTATTATTCATTGTTTTATTGTTATTATTATTATTTTTTCTTTATTCTGAAGATAGGCTTTGTGCAAAGTGGCATGATTATCAACCCTGCATCCACTTACTAGTAAGAAATAAGTTTACAATTATGAGATTCTACAAAGGCTAACTAGAGATTGAGAGCATAACAAAAAAAAGTCCTTTTTCACTGTATGATATTGATTTTTTGTAATACGCTTTAATTAATATTCTCAACAAAACGAAACAGTATCTTTAAAAAGACAGTCCATCTGTATCACATTTTAACACCTGCACACCGAGATATTGGTCTTTAGATAAACATATTCTTCCACCCACAACATCCCGCGTATGATCATGATGATATAGGATAAGGAGGGTTTAAGTTCCATTTGTTCACTCGGATGACACTTCTTTCAAATGGTATATGAGATCATAACTGTTATGATAAGAAGCAACGTCGAAGGCGAAAAGTTATCTGTGAAATTGGACAGTCAACCGACAGTGATCGATAGCCTGGCGATTCCGCAAGCGCGGGAATCCCTGCCCATTATCTCCGTGCTTTCAATATCGTCTGCAAGGTGTCTCATGTAAAACGAAGAGGAATACCGGGCTGGAGCGTAAGGGGGCGTTGCCCCTCTCAATTTAATCAAAAAGGGGATAGGCCTAGGTGTCAGTTTGATTCATGAAGATTATTAGCTAAGGGCGGGAAGGAAATAATGAATATAGTATATTGAATGGAGTTCCACGATGTCATGTTTGAAAAATTAATAGTCGAATGAACAGTTTATGAATACCAATGGTGTTGCATATGGATGAAAATTACACTGGCTTCACTATGAGCTTATTTAAATTCATGCTCATCTACTAGCCAACAAATATGTGTAATTAAACTCCTTGCATGTTGATTGAGAAATGTCACAAATTATGTTTTCATTTACCATGGTTACCAGTTCTCAACTCGTTTCAATTTAATGCGATCGCTCTCACCCCCGCAAATGGGTGGACGCCCGTAGAAGGGGCCGTTGCCATTAGGCTTTATCTTGTTATCTCGTTATCTTCTGTCATTGTGTCTATCTGCTGCAATGCATAGCAAGATGATACGCCCAGCTCTGAGATAACTCCTTGATATGCCAGCTTAACAATGGTACAAGTTACAGGTGTTGTTTTAAGAGCGATCTTTGTTCTGTGCCATGTTCTAACAAAAATAAATGTGTTACGAGAATATATTTTTGGAAGGTTTAGAATTTTATTTTTATTTCTTTCATTTCAGTGAAATCAATATTCTCTACAAAGTAAACATGAAAAATAAACACTCATGAGCAAGATATAAACATAAACTGTTTCAATTCAAAGAAAATATTCATCATTAGGTACTACTGGATACTGTGTACATTAAAGAATAGTAGCTAATTTTTACATCATAATATAGTTAACCTAAAACCTCAGCTTACTTAAACTATACAGTATAGTGTATCACTGAAAATCCAGTCTCAGTGCAACTTTCCCCTTTTCCCCTTTTTCAACGAAGAAGAATTTATAAACGAGTTGTGTTCCGATGTGAATTATACCAACCTCAAAGTGATACACCGAAGTGTGTTTATTTAAATTTGAATATACAATAAGATTTCAATAGCAGAAGTAATTTCGGTTTTCTTACTAATACTTCAGACAACAGCATTTTCATCTAAGCTACCTGTTTTCTTCATACAATTATTATTTCTAGAACACACCGATGATATGACATTGTAGAGTTGTCGTAGTCGAGTGGTTTAAGCCCTTGACTTGAAATACAAAGGTCGTGGGTTCGATCCCCGACACGGCAATAATGTCCTTTGGCAGGGCATTAATCTACATTTGCTACTCCATACCCAGGAGAGAAATGTTTGTAATTGCCATATGCCCTCACGGTGACCATATGGTAGGAATACTCCCCAGGGAGAGTAGATGGTGCACATTGTGCGTGAATGAATCTGATATTCGGGGTAATAACATTTGTAAAGCGCTTAGAGACGGTATTTCGTGTTAATCGCTATATATATATATATATATATGATGATGATGATGATGATGATCATTATTATTATTATCATTATTATTATTATTATTATTGTTGTTATCATTATTAGCTATTCTTTCATTTTTATTATCTCTCCTTTAACATTTTACTTTGGAAGTAAGTGATAAAAAAATTGAATGATGCAAATCTGTCTGTTTTAAAATGAAAACTAAATAAAATGAATACAAAATCACGGCCACAGCCTCCACCATCTCCACCACCACCACCACCACCATCATCATCATCATCTTCATTATCATCATCATTATCATCATCATCATCATCATTATCATCACGTCACGTGAGCAAAACCGGTCAAAAATTCGATGTTTAAAAAAAATGGTTTCTGGGCTGTGTAAATGGATCTAATGAAGCAATTTCAACTTCAAGTAAATAATTCCAATTCGTTCTCGTGTTACCCGACCTTTTTTCTTTTAATTTTGTCGCGGAGAAGTGCCCTACTTCTACATAGCCATTTACAGCTCATGATGGAAAAAAAAGGGGGAGGTAGATGAAATTAACATCGATTGGGGACTCTCGAAATGCGCTTTCATTATGAAGGAGAATAAAAGATGTAGCAACTGTTGCGTGTCTCGTTTTGTTGCCATTTCTAGCCCAATTTTCGCGGAAAGGTAATTTTTCGTTCACATTTAAAAGTCCTTGATCAGTTCTTAATTCAATTGGAAAGAATTGGACTTTCGATCAGTCGTGTAATCGGTTGGTATATAACGTTGTTGTCAACAAGGCACTTCCTAATATTAGTGCCCTATAACAAAAAAGAAAGAAAAAGAAAATGAAGTTTTATTACGAAATATTGTGACATCCAACGAGCAGTGGCTATGAATAGCGCGAACTAAGTTAAAATTAGTTCACAGTGCCTGTTGCCAACTCATACAGATTATTTTAATCCTGCAATGAAAAGTGTCCAAAAAATAATTTTGCACTGAATTTCAATAAAGTCTTTGGTAGATTATCTTTGTCATGAATATTGAAGGAGGAAGATGACACATAGCATTCCATAGAAGTGTGAACTAAAATTCTTGTTTAGTCTGGACTTAGTCCCGGCTTAACTTAAGAGAATACCACCCAATGTCTCTGACAGAGCTTAGAAAATGGTAAAGTAAACATGACTTATGTCTACATTTCAAAGCAAACTAAATCTTTCAGAATTGTAACAGTTTGAGAAAGCTATTATCAATGCGTCTGTAAATACCTTCCGGTAATCATTTCAAATTAATGACTCGAAACTTTCACCGACTACAAACTGAAAAGGCAGCAAATGACAGCAATACCCAAAAGATAGTAAATACTATCTGATGATTATGATTGATGTCACATAGTAACTTTTATTGCTATTGGTTGATAGTGGGAATTAAAAAAAAATCGAACATTTTACTAAATACGTCTCTTCGCTGTACATGGACTCCCTTAGTGCTTATCACTTATATGATTCTCTTCCGCTTAAGACTTATCTTTCTCCACGAGAATGAATATCCGTCTTGAGCTATAATGTAGGCAGATGAACCCAAATCAACGGTAATTCAAACTCGAATTAATCCTTGATTTCCCCAAAGATTTCCGATAAACCTGATATCAAATCCCTCTCCTTTTTTCTTCTTCCAAGGGCGGCTCTCTGGAGTTTGTCCCGCTGTGCATCCATCGACCTCGAATTAGGAAGAAACGCCACGGACTAATTCGAAAATTTCCAGATACAAAATGTCAGAGTATCTGGTCACAATTGGAGAGCATTGTATTAGGAGCCTGTCTTTCTGCTTTTCATTTCTCTAATTAACGAAAATGAGAGATGGGAGAATAGGGGGTAAACAAATATGAGCGACAGAGATATTTACATGGGCAACGCAAAAGTGCTATAAAGGATGATTCCAGAATCAAAAACTTGAAGAAAAAAAATTAACCCCAACTTAATTCAAGCACTAACCGATGTAGGTACATGCTTATGGTATGCGGCTTTTCATTGTTCAATACTCAAGAAAAAGGAATATATTAACTGCTAAGAGCTGTCTGCCGTTGAAGGTATCTGGTGTAGCCCATACCCACTCAACCCGTCTCCGTGGTCTAGTGGTTAAGGTATTTGGCCTACAGAGCCAAAGACCCGGGTTCGATTCCCGGCGGAGACAGTTTTTGCATCCATTTGCAATTATTCCCACCAAAGGAAGGCAGTAAAGAGAAACAATGAAAAAGAAACGCAAATCATTTACCCCCTTTGATTGTTTACATTATATATATATATCTATAAATAATAATTTAAACAATTGAAATGAAAATCCTTGAAAAATCTCTTCTGCAGTATGGCCAGTTGTTTTAATTATTATTTGTATATTGCCGTGACGGAGGATTATCAACATTAAATTATTTGCTCTCTCTCTCTCTCTCTATATATAGTACAATATAGATATCAGATATAGTACAATATAGATATCAGATAAAGTACAATATAGATATCAACAAATTCGGCACAGATCTTTAGCGCTGTAGCTAAGATTATTTGTTAAAATAGCCTGCGTGAGGGACGTTGAAAATTCTTTCATTCTAATATCAATAAAAAAATTAACATAGTATTCCACTCTCTTTTACAGTACAAGGTTAATGACAATGAGAGTAATCATAACATGCTATTTCGCGTTTATTACCAAAATGTACATGTCTGTGTATTTGTATATCAAAGTCGAAAAAACGTAAAAGACATGAAGTGTTTCAAAAAAGTATAAATAGGAAGGACGATAATAATATTCTTTTTTAGTGAGCATACTGAAATTTAAATCTAAAATTTAGGCTCTGAATACTTGCAAAATCTCTATCCATATATTTGTGGGTATTTTTTTAATTTGAAATGAGCCAAGATTTTCTTCGAACATGACTTAATATTTCTAATTAGGTGGTTTAGTGAAAATACAATTTAGCTACTGAGAAGAATATACATATATATTTTTCTTTTTCTAGAAATGATTTCGATTGTGAGAAATGGAAATTACAACGTGTTCATCTTAACTTAAAAAAAAGACTTTTCCTGAAAAATATGGCCTAATTTTTATTGAGCTAATTCTTCCCATGTGCTTTATCAACGCCCTTTATTAATCTAAGATATAAAAAATGTCATCTACCTTATATCATGTGAAAGGTAGGGCCATTTATAAGTTCATGTATATTTGCTATATCTTCCGATACGGTTTGTTTTTTATAAGGGTGCTGTTTATCCTTCTCTTTCTCTTTATCTAATTTACCATCCATTATACCCCTAGTATCTACCTATATTAAGGCCTGACGTGTTTCTTTATTTTTATCGCTTTCTTGTCTCGTCATGTTTTTCCCTCCATTTTTTGAATAATGCAGTCTAGTGTTTCAATAAGTGATGCCTTGTAGGTTTCATGTAGTCTTACCGCTTTGATGTTCTGTACATCTACTACGACTGGAATTTCATGGGTTTACGGTGAACTTCGTAAGGCACTTTGTTCAAATATTCACTTTTAATGCTGCACTATTGATAGGACCTGTAATGGAACATTTTGGGGGGAACGAATCACGTTCCAGGTATAAAGGTTCGCGCACTTCCGAGTGCGTACAGGAGCTATTGTTAGCAAGGCGTTTGTATCCATTATTCAAGAGACCCTCTTTTAATTGGTCTGCCCGTGCAAAAAGAAATCAACGGACCTGGCGGGATCGAGGGAGAGGATTATCTCCATTATTTTTACCTTTCATCTGGAGAATCTTGAATCAGGGGCATTGCTAGAACATTTTTGAATGAAGGAGGGGAGTCCCAAAATAATTTTAAGGTAAGTTTTGAGGACAAATATAAGGGGCGTTTTACAAATACCATGTATTATTATTATTTTTTTTAAAAATTATTATTATTAAAAAAATAATATTTGTGATTATATTTTTAATATCATTATTTTATCATTATCATTATCTTTATTATTATTATTATTATTATTATTATTATTATTATTATTTTTATCATCATCATTATTATTGTTATTGTCATTATCATTATCATCATAATGATCATTGTTATTATTATTATCATTATTATCATTATTAATATTATCATTATTATCATTATTATCATTATGAATATTATCATTATTATCATTATTATCATTATTATTATTCTAAAAAAAAAGAGAAATCATATTGTCAATTTTTTAAAGGGGATATTTAAAGGTCCAATAAGTCACGAATTTGCTATCAAAGTATTTTCAATAGGGGGTGAGAGTTGACACCCTTCACATCTATGTGCGTCCATAATCGGGGGGACACGTTTTAATAAAACAACTCTTTTTTAATCATCTGAAAGAATGGAATAGGCCTATAACGAGTATAAAGAAGCAGAATAAAAGAATGGTATTGATACAGTAGAAAAGGGGTAGAAAAGCTGCAGAAAGGAAACCATTTGATATAGAATAAATTTGATTCTGTTCAGCTAAGCATGCAGTTCGAAAAACGGAATTGCATTTATTATTTATGGCGAATGGTAAAGTATACGGTGAATATACAAATTGATAAAGATACTCTATTCAAGTGAACATACATATACATACATTCACACACATACATACGCGCGCACACACCAACGCATATTAAATATATATATTTATATATGTGGGTGTGTTTGTGTGTGTGTGTGTTGTTTTTGTAGAGATATTGCGCTATATACATTTATGAATGCTACTGTATATATATATATATATATCTTTTTGTTATACATCATAATATATATACAACACGAAACACAAAATGACTCACACACCAATACAAAAAAACGAAACAGCAAAAGAAACAATATCTCAGTTTCTTTACATTTTATCAAAATCATAAAATGGAAAAATAGTATAACGACTGTTGCACAATATCAAATACACAGAGAGTGAGAGAGAGAAAGAGATGGAATAAGATTCATTCTAATATAGGAAAGAAGAAAAGTATAACAGACTGATTATGTTGAGGACTTATCGCCAAAAAGTTTGTATCATGACTTACAACAGAGAAAGTATAACAATAGAATATAAATATATAAAGGTGGGGGAATATGGAGAAAGAGAGGGCGAGAGATAGAGAGAAAGAGAGAAAGAGAGAGAGAGAGAGAGAGAGAGAGAGAGAGAGAGAGAGAGAGAGAGAGAGAGAGAGAGAGAGAGAGAAGGGAAAGAGTGTATAGATTCATCTCATGAAAAATAAACTGGATATGTTTTTATTGGGGTCTACGCACGAATGCCTGCTTTGTTCTCCTTGCGATTACTCCGGGGCAATTTGTGAGATTAGTTTCCGCAATGCCCCGGCGATACCCGCGGCAATCTCTCTCCGTATTCTCTCTCCTACGGGCTCGCTATGACAGCTCCCGGCCGGTAGAGAATTACAAACACACATGAGGGTGAGAGAAAGAATGAGAAAGAGAGAGAGGGAGATAGAGAGAAATAAAAATACATGTAAAAATGGTGATGAACAACTGGCCACATCGGTATTGTGATTATAAAACCCCATAAATATTCTCTAAACAACCAACAGGCTCAATACAGTAACGCGGCGTGTATGGTGAAATCGTTTACTTCACATGCCGTTATTCCATTTAGAGTGATTTAAGAGTAAGTTTGAAACCTTAACAGATGATGATTTGAAGAAAAAATATCAACGAATAAGATATGTAAATTGAGAAGTAGTTAGGTTTTACGTAATTAAACGTCAACCTGTCAACATCTGTTAACACGTAGGCCTATATGTCATTGCTGGTAATTATATCTTACATGCATTTTGAGGAATTATTCATTTCTTTCCGTTAAACTTGTTTTTTAAAAATAAAATTGTATTAAAAGCAAGTTTGATGGAACGGGATGAATGGTTTACGTAGGCATGACGCACTGTAGATTCTTTTATTTTTATCATCTTGACTTATTTCTAAAAGTCTAAATCCTGGACTGTTTATCGAATGAAAGAAATTAGAAAAATGCAAACAAATTTGGCTTCTCTCTTGGAAATAAAATACACAATTGAGTGAAACGAAATTGAGAAAAAAATGATAAAAATGGAAAACAGTAATTAGGAAATTTGATAGAGCTACGCACCATTATTCTCTCTTTTTCATTTATCACGTTTATATGTATATATTTTCATGTAGGATAATACAAGAAATAATGATGTTTAAAATTTTTTTCGGCCTTATCTTTTGTGTATTTTCTCAAAATCTGAGCAGAAATCTAGACTTTCTTCTCTCTCTCTCTCTCTCTCTATATATATGTGTGTTTGTGTGTGTGTGTGTATATATGTCTATTTATATATTTGTTTATAGAAAGGGAGAAAGAAAAGCAATTTTACCGTTTTGATCTTGTATATAACTTGAAACACATATAAATCAGAATAAAGTTATGCCGTTTGTAAAATATCAATACGCCTGACAACTTTCCATTTACAAGCAAGCAAGTTTTTCTTTTTCGTTACTTGTTACCCCCCCTCCTCCCTTCTCTATATCCACATCATGTAGTTTGAGCAACCAGTATCTTGTAGCACCGCTACCCTCTGCCCGCTCGCCTCGCTCGGCTCTCCCCTCCGCTCTTCATTTCCAGAAAACGCGAGGCGACCTTTTCTCGCTGCATGCTTACTCACACCATTAGCTTAATTAAACGTACTGTTTACATGAAGCTGTCTCCCCCATCCCACACCACCTATCTCTCTCTCTCTTTCCCTCTCCTGCACTTGTTGTTTTCAAACCAATCATAACGGGACTTGTTCTTCTCGCCACGTGAGCAGCATATTATCTTGATTAGTTTTTCACCGCTTTCTATTCTTTCATTTCCCCCGTCTTCATCCCCTTTACCCTTTCCTTATTCCTTCCCCCTTTTGTCATTTTTGATAAAAAACATAATTCATGCAGGAAAATACAATGTCAGTGCTGCCGGATATACATGCGGTTCTTTGACTCGAAGCACTGAGGCGAGATACGAGCTGCAGGAAAATTCCAATGGTATTCGCTTTATATTATTAGGAAAGAATTGGAGAGAGGATTTGACTAGTATTTAGGAAAATTAAGGACATATGCCACCTAATTTTTCCTCAGTTTGAAGTTAGCCCGAATATTTCAGAGAGCATACTTTGTTACTGCCGAGTGCTGGTTTGGGAATTTTTTTCTTGAGAGTTTTAATCAACTAATAGCTCGAACCTTTGTTCGAAATGTCATTTTGTTATTTAATCGTTTAGGAGATTTGAAAACAAGAAAAAAAGAAAAGAAAAAAGAAAGCGGATGAACGTAACGCTTAAAGGTACTTTTTTATATATATATTTTGGGAACCATCGTAAAAAATGGAAATGGAAATAAATACGATCGCATATAATTATATATATATATATATATATATATATATATACATATACACACATCCACACACGCACACACGTCACGTTCCATTAAAAATAAAGGTTTGTTACCACATTTGAGTTTAATATACTTTATTACATGTTAGTAATATCGGTTGATCACTTTTGCCAGTTATTTCTCAATATCATGTAAAGTTCATAAGGTGCAAGCCAATATTTTTGTCCGTAGATGGCAAAATGTCAGTTGTAACAACATACAGCTCACGTTGTAGTTTGCCTGTCATAATTATCATTTCTGCTGTTATGTGCCCTTTCATCTTAAATGTATGTATTAAAAAACACACACAACGGTCTAGACAGAGAGTATAAAGGAACAATAGAATTATCGACATATATGTGACGTATAATAATGCACGTGTTAGAAGATGTATACATTATCGAGAAGAATTGATGCGAGTTTCATGCTAATATTGATTATTATTTAAGTACACTAATTTCGGAAGACTTCTTCCTTCTTCAGATAAAGAACATTCTGATTTCATCAACATATTTTACCAATACTGATTTACCAAATGATTTTATCAATACATATATACAGTTAACAACCAAATTTTTCATACTCCTTGTAAATTTGATGTTTTTCGTGTTTTTCGTAACTCGAGAATGAAAGGTTGTCTGGTTGAATTAGGGCCTTTGTTGAATACTTGTAGATGTAAGCTTTAATATGTCACATTCTCAAGAAACATAAATCAGGACAAATCAAATTTTCACATACTAAAAAAATTACAAAACTTGGTAAGGGTATGAATACTTTAGTTGTTAAATGTGTGTATTAATTTTGCAATCAACATGATTAAGAAAATATAGAAAGTTTCAATAAAGATGCATTTTCAATGAATATGATTTGGCATGGTTATACAAAAAGTGGAGAACCTACATTTTTAAATAGAAATCCAATATATACAACCTTGATTTTCAACTAGTTTTGTAATCATTTCAGTTGAATATTCGTTCAGTATCCTATACGGAAACAATGATAAGATGCACCAAGTAGATGCATTCTATAATGATTTTAAAACGCCCAATAGGACAGGACCTGATTGGCGGTTTTCATGACTTATCCTATCATGGTATACAGTCCTCCGAAATAAATATTCCCTCTATTTTAAATTTGCTATTTTGACGAATCAAATCAAATCAATTCAGATCAAATCAAATCAAGGCAAAACACGCCACGAGATTGCATGAATAAAACCTGTGGCGTAAGCGAACCTTCGTAGCTGCTTGGTCCCTTTAAAAACGTAATTCCGTGTCTAGCTCGAGAATATACTCCTCACTTGAGTTTCACCTGCCATTTCCATCATCATTCGTCCATCTTCTTTTTCATCGTGACTCCTCTTCCCCTCTTCTTTTTTCTTCAGATTTGCCATCTTCCTCCTTCTTACTATCTCCAGTCTGTTGTTTCTCCTCAATGTATCTTGCTCTATTAACTCCCACCTCTCTCTGTTTTGTTTGTACTCTCACTTTCTTTCCGTATTTTTAAATTTATTTCTTTTACTTTGTCATCTTCATCTTTCTTATGTATTATGACCTCCTTTCTCTTCATCCACTCCTTCTTCATTTCTTTTTTTTTCACTTTGCTATCATGGTCATCACCCTCTCTCTCTCTCTCTCTCATGTTTACACTTTTGTCGTTCTTCTTTCTCGTTCTCTTTCACGATTAATTCTATTTCCCCTCCTGTCCTTTGCTTCGTCCCACTTTTGAGCCTTTACCTCTTTTTTTCTTTCTTTCTTCCACTTTGTCTTCATCAAATTTCTCCGTGCCTGCATTTCGTTTTTTCTTCCTTTTCTTTTCTCCTAATATCCCAATATCTTTCACAAATTTTCTCCGACATGTTTATTCTTCTGTCCCTTTGAATATATGTGCCTTTGAATGTTCGTAACAGAAATATGGCTTCATAATACTCTAAATGCTGTGAGTCATCATTGTGCTTCTTACTTTCTTTATTTTCTTATAAGCCTCAAACTATATTGGGCTGCTTCCCTTTTGAAGATTTTGAAAGTTCTATCATTTTTCCTGTTTCTCGCTCGTGTATGCATAGTATACCCCTGTCTTAAAAATATATGTATATAATTGTTTTTATATACGCCTACACTTTAAAAATCTCTCTATCTGTCTCTTTCTCAACTAAAATTTCATCTACATATTTTATCTATATTGTTTTTCCATGTGCTTTTTCCGTCTCTCTTTGCTTCCTTGCGACTTTCTCTCTCTCTTTCTATCTGACTTCATTTTCTATCACTCATACCCGCTTCTTCAATTCCACATCCATCTCCTTTTTATTGTCCTCCTTACCAGTTCCTCAACCTATCCCACTTCGGCACACAGCGTAAAACTGCAGCTAGTTGATTTCCCCTGGGCACTGAGCCAGAACGAAGGTAAACCGCGTACTCAATCGCACGACGGATAAAATGACCAACTCGTGAAAGCGCGCCAAAGCTATAAAACTAAAAACTGAAAAGAAACAGGATGAGGTGACATTTCCGTAACAAGATGGCGACATTCGTGGAGTTAAAAAAAACTTCGAAGATACAATGGCCTCATCAAACTGCTCTCTTCCAAACACTTCTCATCAGTCACGGAGGTCGATGTCTCCTATTACTTTTGAGAAGGAACTGGGTCTGTTATGCACTTTTCACACGAGGCGTCATTTTACTGACGTAGGATTGCGTCGGCTTAGAGGACAGTGCGTTGAATTTTTAGCGCACGCACCGATGGTCTCCGCAAGCTTGATTAGCGCAAGTAACAACGCATGAAAATAACGCCGCGTGTGCAACGTGCTTTATCGTTGCGTAATAACTTGATGAATATTTTTGATCCAAGAGTTTCCTGTACCTGCTCCTAGAATTTTGTCACACGATTTAAAGTGAAATGATTGCGTGGATGTGGAGGATTTATACATTTTGTGCCCCTTGTACACAAAGCTTCATTCTTATTGCGTTACCCCCTGCGTTAATAGAGCCTGTGAACACAATTAGCTCATGCACAAGTAATGAAAAGCATTGCTCGCATAGTACGTTTTTGCATTAATTTTTTTTTTTTTTTGGGGGGGGGTACGATTGCACTTTCATATTGCGCGTCAAGGACTCCACTGGTCACTGACGCAGTCCTGCGCCAAGCAAATGACGCGTCATGCATCGGGCATTATACCCGAGTCCTAACCATTTTCAGCTGCAACAATTACCCACCATGAAGAAAAGAGTCGCAAAAACCCAAAACAAGCCGTTGACTTACACTACACTGACACGCGGATGACGAACTCGGTTTACGAACCGGGTCCATTTTACTGACTTTATGAAGTCAGTATTCCGGTCGATAGGACTCGACACCGAGTAGCTATCGATCGTTCTTCACTGCGTGATAAAATCGATAGCGCAATCGACATAAATCTGTATAAATTGCGCGTGTCGTTTATCCTATGGAGAGAAACAATACCCACACGATAGAATAAACATGCCATTTGAGAGAAACGCGATGCACAATTTGCGATTGTTTCCTTACCAAGCAAGAAAAATAAACCAAAGTGATACGTCTTCGAACGATTGGACTATCAGAATTTCTCGAACGAAATATAGGCCTAGCATCCCTCGGTGAAATAAAGAAGAAGAAGTATATATCATTTTTTTAAAACTGTAATTAATCTTTATTGAATATCGTGATCAAAGTGACGAAAAATTGAACAGGATTATTTGATTTGATAGGCTCATATTTACCAGGTTAACAAAAAAAAAAACTATTTTCAATGTGCTATTTTTAATGGGCAACCTTTATATTATCCTTTTATGGCCGGGACTTTGTCCACCGCCAGATCTTCGTCAGTGCTACAGTGAGAAAGAGAGAGAGAGGGGGGGGATATCGAGGAAGAAGGTAAAGAGAGAGAGAGAGAGAGAGAGAGAGAAAAGCAAGAGAGATAAATAGGGAGATATAGAGGAAGAGGGTACAAAGACAAAAGAGAGAGAGAGAGAGAGAGAGAGAGAAGATTGAATTTTGGTTGTGGTTGTTGATGTATTCATTTCCGTTTCAAAATCTTCTGGCCTCATTAAGGTTGAGGTAAGCATACAGCTTCATTGTACTTTAAAAGAAAGAAGAAGCCCATGTACTACATGACGTCCTGTACAATGCAGGAAATGCCCTAGATAACTACCTTGACTCATTGAAGGACACTCCGACACTTGCAATACCGTCATTTGTATGAACGCAGAAAAAATAAGAGAAACAGACTGGCGAAAGTTGAAATAAATAGGACCAATAATATGGGGCTATGAATGTTTGAAATATGAGATCACTAAATCTCTGCTAGTCTCAATTTTACAATTTAGAAAGTGGACTGTGACTAAGTTATGATAACTTTCCCGGTTGTCGTGTACAAAAATATAATCTTCTTTCTTTTTTGACGTAAGCGTCTTCCCCCTTGGAGCACTACTCAAAATATATCATGGATAGCATATTATTATAGGCTATCTAAAGAGTAAAGACCCTCCTAAGTCATATATCCTGAAGAAAATGACATTTTAGTCACTTTGAATGTTGAAACAAAATGGGATAGTTGTCCGGCAATGCGTCACAGTGACATTATTCAGCCAATTTGAAGTGCCCATATTTATAGTAATTACAACTGTCAAAAATTTATAACTTTCATATTTTTTGTCCGATTTCTTTCAAAGTTTCATCCGTCAGCTTCTCTGATTTTTCTGCTTTCTTTTAAGCTGCTTTCCTACGTTTGGCTGATTCACTGATGTTGTTTACGACGAAGAAAACTTCCAGTCGCAATAAAAAGCGGAGGAATACGCAGATTCATCACACGTAAATCGCGTATAAACCGCAGATAATCGTAAGGCCCTGTACTTATGCCGTGCGACGTGTTGTTCCAATGTCACCATTCAAGGGGCATTGATTCAGGTCGAGGCGCAATCCCTAGCCATTGGCGCATGCCCTTGAAGCATGGTGCGATGGCTTAGCGCAATGTTTCGGATATGTCCGAAAATCGTCTTTCGACGGAAAACTGGCGTAACAATTTACATAAACAAATGAATGCACTCTGAAAATTTGGGTGAGTTGACAAATCAGGACGAAACTGTAATTATCTGTAGAGACTTGTTGCTAACTGCTTACTAATGCATGGATTCTATTCAGTTGATTATTCAGTCGGCGTAATTGGCGGTAATGGAATAACCCCTCGTGTGCATAGGTTTTACGATAAGTTGCGTTTGTATGCGGGTTGTCTACGATATTATGCACACTTCTCTAAAATATATTTTCAAAATACCGTAATCAGTACTTCCAAAGTTCCAATAATTGCCGTTTTACTGGGGATCGGACTGCCACAAGAATCGTATGGTTCGTAGCAGAGATCGCATTGCGTTCTACTGCGGCATTCTGCGGATACCTGTAATCATTATGACTGTATTATGTTGGGAATAGAAAATGTGTGTCGATCAACTGCAAAAGGAAAACCGAAGTGGGAATTTCATATATAGACAGTGACTTGAGAGAAAAAGGAAGAGAGAGAGAAATAGACAGAGAGAGAGACATACATAGAGAGACAGAGATAAAGAGAGGGAGAGAGAGAGAGAGAGAGAGAGGGAGAAGGAGTGGGAGGAGGGAGGTAGCGTGAGAGAGAGAGAGAGAGAGAGAGTTAGAGAGAGGGGGATTTTTGAGGTTCTAGTCACGTGCATGTTGGAGATCTTTCTGCCTCCGGTGTAAGATTTCGCCAAAGATTTGACCCGTCATCCCATCAAATTAACACCGAAAAATCGCATTTTCTTATAAAAAAGAGAACATAACACCCCAATCCTTTCAAAACCGTGACTGTTATAGACTCCTCATAATATTTTATGATGACGCGAATTTCTTGCAACTTTTTCTACCTCCAAAAGTCAATTTCGTAGGGTTTGGACGTGAAATACTTACCCGCGTCGGGATTTTGAGAGAATTTACGGTAAAAATATGGGATAAGGTGGCGCATACCATCGTGTCATCAACTTGTAATATTTTGATCCATGCGCTGACTCACCGTCTATCTCATCATCACCGCCTTGTTTAACAGGTTGAGTCTCCTATAATGTCCGCGGTGCCTCGGACCAGCGAAATTAAATTTCGTTTCTCGTTTCCGATCCTGCAAATAGTTTTCGCTTATACACTCTAACCCTAAAATCGTGAAGTGGAAAGATTCACTTTGCTTATTTGCATCATCATCATCGGCATCATCAACATAATTACTATAGATATTAATTTGTCTTTTACATCATTCTCAAACGATCATTAATTTTCAACATCATCATCGCCACCATCGTCGTCGTTTTCCTCCTCCTCCTCATCATCATTATAGAATTAAATCTGTCATTCACACCATTCTTAAACCATCATTAATTTTCAACATCATCATCGCCATCCTCCTCCTCCTTCTCATCATTCATCATCATTATCATCATCATCACAATTCATCATCATTACCATCATTATCATCATCACCATCATCACCATCATCATAATTCATCATCATCATCGTCATCATCATCATCATCATCATCAGTATTATCATCATTATGTTTTTAAGAGATTCTGGTCGACCGACCTTTTCTACATATATACAAATCTTATCGACTTTTCCCTCGTCCTCCTCTTCTACTGCCTCCATACTTCTCCGTTATAAAACTTATGATTTGTCCATGAGGAATAAAAGAAAGATTATAATATTATGGGCCTAATCAGATGAGGAATACCTTTACTGTAATTTGGCTTGCGATTCTTTGTATGTTATAGAAGTTAACGGCATACATTTGAACATTGGGCAACGAAAGAAATTTTGTCCTCTGAATATTGCGCGCATTCTATTGAAATATTCTAACCCGGCTCTGTGTTGAGGCTTTATGTTTCTAAATCGGGTGTAACAAAGGGAGTTAGTCTGACGTCTAAGTTTTCCTTTCTTAAATGTGATTTCAGACCAAGGGCCAGTTTTATCTACATAAGTAGAATAATAACAATAGTCACAATAATTATAATGATATTATGTCTTGTTTACCGAAGGTAGCCTCATCAGTATAAATATCAGTTATTCTGTATGCCAGAGACTGATGAAAAATACCTTTAATATTACAAAATACCGCCTTCGCATAGTTTATTGCTATTCTTTACTCGTCGACATGCTGTTCTGTTGTCATCCACGCCGCCGTCGGCGCTAACCCTGCAGAGCATTGCTTTCTATCCCGTAATTAGCGCGTATTGTTTTTTTTTTCTTCTTTTTTTCGACATTGCCGCGACTCGTTTTACCGCGCAAAGACCTGTCAACTTTCATGACGCGCTACTGGCAGACGATAAACATGATAAGTACTGTGATCGATTGCGTATCGGATTCACATAAATCCAATCGATGCATCACCACACGCCCTCTTCTCGACTGCGCGGGGATTATGGGAAACATAAACAGGATAATGAGGTCTCAGCAGGGTACCAACTGCTGCAGTGGTTAACTTCGTATCTACTTTTCTCATATCAAGACGTAATTATGAAATTTCATTCGAATTCATCCGAATTGTATTTAGACATAGTAGAGGCAATAGCCTACGTTTGACATTGTTAATATAAGTCAAATAATCATAATGATGATACTGATAATATGATTAAAAATAATTCATCAGGCCTTCTCCTACGGAGTCGAAAATTAATTGTGGGCTGGAACTAGACTACAGAGAAATGTCACCAAATACCCGACATGTTTGGTCAGGACGTGGAGTTGGTTTTCTGGTGTAAATGATGCTTGACTTTTTACTCTGGAACCTTTATTCTCCTCCGATGATTGATGGCACAGGAGAAAGTTCATCTCGAGATCACACAAGTTATAGAAGAGTGCTCCATACCTTTATTTAATAAGACCGTTAATTTCATTTTTATGCCAGTAAAACTTTATGAGATAACCATCGGTACAACTAACATCGTTTACAAGCTATGGAACCATTACGACGACGCGGTTAAAGTCGAAGATTAGACAATCACAAACAAGAGCAGAATCTTTCTTCGTTTGCCACTGAATTTCCAAATTAGCCTGCGTTTCTGTCGTAACTGAAAATATATCTGCTGTCTTGTGATGACTACTTTTCTTGTAGATTTGACTTTTGATCAGGAAGCTTTTTCTGTTTCGTCCCTGAGCAAGCTCCAAGACTAAGTTACATCTCTACATGATTGTTACTGCTAACTGGTGTGCTGTTTTGTAATTCGGTTCGTCAGCAAGTAGTGAATTCTCCTTTATGAGGTCAGCAGACGTCGTCACAATGGGATTTACGTAATGCAAACCTGGAATGCGAGAAACGAGTAAGTCTTATATACTTAATAGGTCACTATCTCTCACGAATTTAATATCTACGGTAGATTCAAGGCACCATTAACGCATAAAGTAGCGATCTTTTTGTACGGCTTAATTGGCGTACCTCATTGCATGGTTACAGGAGGAGCTTGTACATGATTTTTTGATTTCTTCTGAAATTTTGTTTAATCCGTACTACATACTACAGTATATCGAGTGGTAGTGACACTTTTCTATAATCCATTAGATATTTGTTATATTAACCGTGCGTGGAAAGGGAAGAGAGGGAGAGAGATGGAGAGGGATCGGCTAATCCGTTTATGGATCAATACATTTCTTTGCTACAGATATGTGGGCATATCAAAACTAGATCTCGTATGTTTACTTTGATTTTCTTCATGATTTCCAGGAATTCAAATGATCAATTTTAAATGGCAATGCAAATTATAAGGATAATTTGAACACGGTCACAAAGGCTTTCAAAAAAGCAATTTAAGGAAAATACAATACCCCTTTTCACGCTTTAAAAATGTTATTCAGATTGTGTAAAATGTCATATTCATGTTCGCACATTTAAATATGTGACATGCTACGCTATCCATATTGCCTCCTTGATATCGTGTATGTAGCACTTGAAGTGTCCAAGGCAATCTTTGATAATTTTTTCCAATTTCAACTTTCGCGAAAAGAAAAATGTAAAGACCATCCTATTCAAAAGGTGTCGTTTGACATGATTTTTTTAAATTTTCGTTTGCAAAGTAATTCCCGTCATGGGAAACGGTACCTTCCTCTCAGCAACACTATCGAGAGAAAAGAAATCTTTACAAAAGTCTTTTTTCTTCTTCTAAAGCCCCTTACTCTTCTTTGATGGTTATTATCAGGACCACAAAGACTTTCGCGAGATCAACCTTAGGCAATTTGGATAACATTGTCCATCCACAATCATTTGATATGTGCGAACATATCAGTGACGTGTTACCATGGATACATAACCCAAAGTTGTTATCCATGGGCAATAAAAACAGTTTATTGGTTTAATTTCTTGAAAGTGTTGGCGATGTGCTTTTGAATATTTATTTTCATCAATACGCAGCAGCAAATCAAAAAGAAAAATAGATAAATAAGAGAATAAGAATAGAATGGTAGCAAATAAAACAGTCGAGGCTATTCTGTAATCAATCAGAATGGAAGAATCAGAAACTCGAAGGAGCGGGATGGAATACATTCATGTAGATGAGAAAAGAGGGCAGTAGCAAGCTTGGCAAGCAACTAGAGAAAAAGAATGACAGGGAGAAAGAGAGAGAAGAGACTCCCCTTTACAGATGTGTCGGATTACTCTGTGAAAATTGAAAACTAAACGGAAAGAGATGTTTTCAAGCCCCATACTGTCATCGTGGTGTTTCCAGATCAAAAATGTGTAATTACCCACTTCAAATATCTCCTCTGATTGCTTGTATGCATTAGGGGCCAAGCGTTTGTGCAGAAACACATTCAACAATGGGCGTCTTTTCTTCTTCCTTTTGAGGTTAAATTGCTCCAATCCCGAAGTCAAGTCGGGACCGGACGACACCCGAGTGGATTTTTACTCAGCTTTTCTTCATCGTCACTTAACCTCTGTTGGCCCATGGTTAAAATCTGTTTGTACTGTCAATTTAAGACCACTCGGACACAACACCTTCCATCTGGCCTCCGTCCCCCGTGGACCCGGCTAAAACGCATATCGCAATCCCGCTTCGTATAACTAGCCGCAGCATCGCATTCAACCATGATTTCAGTTCTTGCAAAAAAGAGGTTTTCCGTCTCAGATTCTTTCAATAAATCTCTTGAATCAACGCTCAAAAATTCAGACCACACATTTCAAATGTTGACCAAAGGTTTCAACAGGAGATACATTTCAACAAAGCAAATATACACGCCTGTATGTAAGCAAGCTACTCGATTTTGACCGGGTTTTCTCAGTGCTTTGCGACTACGAGGCAAAAATAATTTATGTCCGAGTATTTTTCGCGCGTAAATTCGGGTCGTCTGCCAAGCTTTGGCTTATTGAATTAAAATCTCGGGGGAATTTTTGTTCAACATTATCTCGTGTGCGATGGATGTTAGAACAATAATGGGGAAGTGTGATTTGTGTCACACCTCTTGATACGTCTGTTTTCTTTCTAATTCTTAGTTTAGAAAAAGCTGGAAATAGTGTGCATATTTGCCTGCTGTAAATTATCGCATCTGTACTATGTTTGTAGAGCACAGTAGAGAGAGGACAGGAAGGACATTTAAAGAAGTCTGAATGGCTTACAAAAACACATAATAAATTGAGTCGAGGAGAAGAAGGGGAGAAAGGAAAAGATTAACATTTAAGCAACAAAATATCACAAGACATGTAGGGTATAAGCATGCAATATGAGTTACGCTAAGCTCCTTGGTTGTACATACCCATTCGTTACTGTATCTCACACTTACATTTGAAGATGATTCGATTATACGATGCTCCAGTTGTAGTTTCAATTAAAGACTTCAAAATGTACTTTCCTGTGAAAATGTTAATGTTACTATCGTATATGAATTATAATAAAAAATGTACCTTGATAAATATTTTACCTTGTTCGATAATAATAAGCATGGATAAAGCAATATTATTAGCTACTGAATGTAGTAAATTACCATTTTCTGAGGAATGAACTTAATAGGTACTATAAATGACAGTATTTGCACCTTTTTTCGAACAGCACCCTGGCTAGTGTTGATTTTACACGGTTAATCCACTATTTGCTGATTAAAAGTTTAATCTATACCATTTCGCTATACTTTCATCGAGGCGTGATTGAAGAAATGCACTTCCATTCTTGGCTTTTATAATCACCGATTTTAAATCGTTCAACTCGCTCGTAAATTGCACCTCAAGAAATATCTCAAAAGGATTAATGATGATGATTCATGATTGTTTTACCTGACTGCCAGGAAAGCATGTGTATATGCTCGTAAGTAAGTAACCAGGGGACCGACGGCTTTCAGTCCTCACCGAAGGACTTGGTAATGAGCTTAACGACTTACCAAAGAACACGAGAGCATTGACTTGGTTTTGATCCCGGGATCTCCCGGTTACGAGACCACTGCTCTACCACTGAGCCATCGCGCCTTATCAAATTAAAAAGTGGACTGAAAAAAAAGAAGAAAATAATTAAATCTAGAAAAGATTGTTGATTGTTGTCATCTTTTTTCAAGCGTGGTTTTCCGGGATATATACGTCCTGTGATAAATTATTGTCCCAAGCGGTATTTATTTTAATGTAGTATGATGGGCCCTGTCTTATACAGAGTTGCGATTGATCCGAATCAAGCGCACAACCGCCAGTCCTCCAATCAATCGCAACTTTGCAGTCTCCTATCGCTTAAGTACATAGTTACGATTGATATCAATAAATATAAATAAGTTGCGATTAAAATCAACTCTTTATAAGACGGGGCCGTGGGGCCCGTTTCATAAAACTTGTTATCTATAACAAATGCTAAATTTCTATGACAAATTTGCTCTCAGCCAATCAGATGCCATGATTTCAGTAGCTTATAACAGTAGCTTGTAACTTGTTATCGATATCATGTTTTATGAAACCGGGCCCAGGTGTCGGTTTTTCTGACACCAACTGAACCATTAATGTGTTCAATTATGTCTTTCACTACCGTAATCAAACTTTAACATTTTTCTTTTGTTCTTTGCTCTGCTAGCTGACATTAAAATGATTAAAGAAACTCGGCGATAATACAAACCGAAATTAAAATAAAAAAACAGGTTGTCGTCTAATATTTTATATTTTGAGGACACACAGTAGATAAAGTCATTTCCATCTCATGAACATGCGCGCGTACGCACACACACACACACGCACACGCACGCACACCGTCAAACACACGCACACATGTAGTATATATAATTATATGCATATATGTATACATATTCTACGTGTGGGTGTGCGTGTGCGTATATGTTTATACAGTGAAACCTGTATACAATTATAAAGTCCACTCAAGGGAGACAAGAAAAGCTGTCTTTACAGGCAGGTGGTCTTTATGTACAGATTCCTGGAGTACATGTTTCAATGAGAAACCATTGTCAAGGGAAACAAAAATTGTGGTCTTGGTAGACAGGTGGTCTTTCTATACAGGTGGTCACTAAAACAAGTTTGACTGTATTTATATATATATTCTACATGTGTACGTGTGGGTGTGTGTGTGTGTGTGTGTGTGTGTGCGTGTGCATACAATTTTATGTTTAAACTTGTACCTATATACTATACATATATTTTATGTAAATAAAATACAAAAAAAACAGCTTTCACGTGTGAAAGAGAACCCAAAGAAAAGAAAATGATGAATGTCAGTAAATAAACAGGATGTGACCATAAAGTAGACAGGGCAAGGGCAATCTCGATGTTCTAATAATGTAAAATGTTACCCACATTCCCATCGATATGGAATTAAATATTTCGGGATTATATTCAAGATTGCAAAGAATGGACGTGGAATGGAAAAACAAAGGGAAGTAGGCATGAGATTAAAAACAAATAGCATATAGTGGAATTAGAGCATAAGTAAAAGAACAACCCGAAACAATATGAAAAAAGAGAAAACAAGAAAAAGAGACAATATGAAAGAATAAAGAGAAAGTAGAACAACTAAAAATGATTTGCAATACAGAAAAAAATTGAATTAAATAAAGAATAGAAAAAAAGATGGAAAAAGAGACAATACACAAAATAAAAAGAGACAAAACAACCCGAAATAAGAAGGAATTTAAGAGACAATAGGCAGGACAAAGGTAAAAATTGAACAAGTCTAAGTAATAATTGGGCAAGAATAGATATGAAATAGCGATTTAGACAGCGTGTCAGCTTGCGCGAGTGACAGTGCGTATCATCTCCCTCTTCACGCCAACCGCGTCAAACAAAGATAAATGAGCTGATTAGCTCTTAAAATGATTATCTTTATAGCATCAACGAGCCCGACTTCCTCCCAAACCTAATACAGCGACAATTACCCTTGAAAAACGCAACAAGGGCTGGAGGTGTATTTTTTGACGCGCTTCGTTCCAGAGAAGTGACAACGCTGGGGCCCATCATCATATATCGTGGTCCGTTCACCTCTTCAAAGTCCTTGATTTGCATCCGTAATTAATTACTCGATGATTGGAAGTTCAATACGTCCCCTCTTGATGGGGGTCTATTTGCACTTCTCTGGCCCCTTCATCCGAACAATTTCTGCCTCTTCATCCGCTGTAGGACCGGCACTTGAGGAGGATTTTTTTGGAAGCCAAGTTTGGGAGCGCGCGCGCGCGCGATTGAGCGGGATCGAGTTGACAGGAGCGGGCGAAAGAGGATGGCTATACATACTGGTTGGGTGACATACGGTACTGTTTGCGGTGCTTAAACTTTGTTTTGCCTCCTCTTTCGCGAGGACCGCAAAGTATACATGTTCGGTATCCTTGAGTGAGCGATGGAGAGTGGAGAAATTAGGATGGATGACAGGGAAAGGTGGATAAAGAAGGGGATAGGGAGAGAGAGAGAGAGAGAGATAGAGAGGGTGGGGGAGGGGGAGAGAGAGAGAGAGAGAGAGCAATTGAGAGTAAATGAGGATGAGACAGGAGACAAGAAAATAAAAATGACGAGATTAAAATGGATGAGAATGTGACATGCTTAGGATAAAGGAACATGCACGCACAAAACAGCACAAATAGGTACAAGCATGGTTGATCCAACGAGAAAGGAATAGAGACAGAAAGATAGAGAGAAAGAGAGAGAGAGAGAGAGAGAGAGAGAGTACGGTACACACTAAGAAATTAGGGTGCAATTGGGTGCAGATTTTCATCCATCTACGCGTATTTGGCAGAGGGTGTTATAGAGTTAAAAAAAAAATTAATGAGGACAAAGTGAAGATCATCATGTCTAGAACTTAGGGAAACCTAGAAATTGTTGGAAACTTGCAGACACTCGGCAAAAACAAAAGCCATTCTAAAATAGACACACGAATGCTTGCAAAGAATGATTACAATGATAGAGATTGCAATCCAGTCTTCACGTTGACAGAGGGTTGGCTATTATACATTTGTTCACAAATCATTTCGAAGAATATTGACGATTATAGACATACTAAACCTTTGCGCCTTGCACTCATCGGAGTAAATGGCAAGAATGAACAGAAACCGAAAACAGACAATATAAACGGTAGCCAAACATGCTAACGGGGAAAAAAAAATCGCGAATTAAAGAAAAAAATTACTACTACACGAAAAATATTAATAAAAAGAAGGTAAGAAACAAAAATCGATAATAATCATTGATGTAGGGCACTTAGAAAAGGAGGAGGGGAGGGCAGTGAGGGAGAGGGAGAGAGAAAGAGAGAGGGGATATGGGAGATTAAGAGGAGATAAAGAGAACATGAGCGAGTGTATGTGTGTGTGTGAGGGAGAAAGAGAGCGGCTGAGAAAGAGAGAGAGGTATACATAATAGTGTGTGTGTGTGTGTGTGCGTGTGTATGCATGAGAGAGAGAGAGAGAGAGAGAAAGATAAAAAGAGAGCGAGACCATGGACTAGTAGGTCCATGGTGAGACTACGGAAAGTGCGGAGAGTGAGAAAGAGAGAAGACCTGGTCAAGTTTTAAGAAATTCTGATTTGGACACAAAATGGAACTATTCATCTTAACCTTGTCTTAAAACCAACCACTATTGTCACATATATTTACCCGAGCGCCCTTTCCTCTGCCCTGCGCGGCCTGCGCTACATATATTTGCTATTTTAGCATCTTCCCCATCACACACCGTTTTTAAAGAGAGGGATGAATTCTGGGAAGGTGAAAAATGATTTGGGGTATTTTTTGTAAATTCTGAGTTTCAATGAAATAGTGTCCCCTGAAAGGGATTACTCTTCAAATGCCCTAATATTCGACATAATTATAACGAGTAATAGTTTAAGGTTATGGACCACAGTCTTTCATGCCACATGTTTATGTTGTCCCATATACACATTATTTATGTGTACAGTGCACGTGACTTTTAGCAAGAGTGTGCAATTTCCTATCATTTTGATGATGCCAAAACCTCACATTATACACCAATATCTGCTATGATCAACCCTTAATTTCCAATCAATTCCACACATGTTATGTCACAACGCAATCGCATGTCGTTGACCAGAACTCGATTTTATCTTTAAACCACCAGTTACAAATATCACGCCAGAAATTGAACCAAAAAATGAAGCGGGGAAGATTTCTTAAAAAAAAAAAAAAAAAAAAAAATCCCTTTGTCCGCTACAATTCAGGAAAGTCAACAACCCTTCGGCAAACACCTCCGGATGGAACATTTATTTTGGAACTATTCACCCTAAACACACAGCCTTTAATGGGCCAGGAGAATGCCCAGAAAGTGCAGAGGCCAACCGGTTATGAAATTGTTACAATATCGAGAGAGTATTTTTGCGAACTCCTGGGAGGCCTGTTTCCCAAAAGCCAGCCGGACGTGCCTTCTAACTTTGTCGATATTTTACCAGTATGGACCGAGAATACTGACTTAATAGCCATTCTATACACACCCACACACACACACACGCACACGCACGTTAGACTTATTAGAGCAAAGTGAACTATCGCATTCTCTACACAGTATACAGATTAAAAAAATAAAAAATATTGCATTGTTTTCAAATGTTTCATAGTCAACTAAGCAATCTATCAATCAACCAATCTATCAACTGAATTACTAATATTTGAATCATACGATGGTGTTTCAAGTATGGTTAGGTTTAAATGTTACATTTTGGTGTAATTTTTTTAATCAAGGGTTGAAGTTAGAAATTTGGTTTGTGTCTAAACATTTGTATATTGAACGCGAAGCAAATGTCGCGGAAGCATAATTACCCCCAACCCCCGCATGCTGCACATTCCGATAATGGAAGCGTATAACTTTTTAAATATTTTTTTTTAACCTGACTGCTAAAAAAGCATTTGGATGCTTGTAAATAAGAAATCGGGGAACGGAGGCCTTAAAAACTCCTCCGAGGGACAAGGTAATTAGGATTAATGCCCTACCAAAGGACACTGCATGGCGCATCGATTTGGTTTCGAACCGTGGACCTCCCGGTTAAGAGACCACTGCTCTACCACTGAGCCATGTGCCTGCAGACATGTAGGCTATACTTCACTAAAACGCTGCTGTTTTGAAGTTTTAGGCGTTAAATATCCATATCTTCCTGTATAATTAGCCATTTTGATGCTTCCAGATCACTGTTTTGTACATCTTTTTTTTCTCGTACCGGAATACCAGTGGCGCCCTGGACGAGGCGCCATTTCGATTAGGTCGTTATCCGTAGTAACAATGACGTCATTGCAGTCGGAGCTTCTCGGGTCGAAATGCACATTTTCTGTCTGTCTATATGTCTGTCCGTCTGTTTATTTGGTTGTTTGGTTGGTTTTACCTGATTGCTAAGAAAACACTTGTCTGCTTGTAAGTAAGCAACCAGGGGACCGATGGCTTTAAGTCCTCTCCGATGTCTGTCTGTCTCTCCTCTCTCTCTCTCTCTGTGATTCTCTCTCCTTGACTCTCTGTGATCTTTCTCCCTTTGTCAGCTATAATGTATTACTCTTGGTATTTTTCTTAATCAAATTCTCTTACTGTCTCTCTCCGTCTGTCTGTCTGTCTGTCTCTATCTGTCTCTCCCTCTCGATGTTCATATTTTAGTTTATGCACTCAGAGTCTCTAGCTGTCCCCTTGATGTTCTGTGGATGCATGTTTCTCAATGTATACAGCACTACATGCACTTATTACATTATTTATTGACTAAACCAAAGTTTTATATAGGCTGGAACTACACACCCAGCACAAGACTATATCCACATCTCTTTTAACTACATAAGATAAAAGGCCTCTAGGATGACAGAAACAACAATAGCGGTTAGACGAATATGGAAGTATAAAGAACCCTTTTCTACGTAAAACTCTTGTATTTCTTTCTTTCTTTCGTAAACCCTACGAAGAGTGCGCACCCGTGTGTGTGAGTGTGTGCCTGAGAGAGAGAGAGAGAGAGAGGGGGAGAGAGAGAGAGACAATGTGTGCATGTGCGTGTGTGCGTGAGAGAGAGAAAGAGAGAGAGAGAGGGGGGCTCAAATAGAGGAGGGGATAGAGAGGGGCAGAAGTTTAGGACAATTAAAAAAAAAAAAAGCAAGTATGAAATTAAGGGCCATATCGGAAAAGTCGAAAATCAAATACATGTACATCCGCCCTAACAACTGCGTAATGGGGATTGGACAAGCTGCGCGTAAAAGTACACCGCAAAAAGAGCGTTTTAATAACAACTGGATGATGAGATTCGTGGCCACTACGTATCCATAACGTAATCCCTTATCTAAATGTTTCCTCAACTCTTTATATCCGACTACTTGACAGTCGTTCTTCCTGCAATTAGGTACCGCCATCTCCATTCTTGAATTGAAAATGTTTATTCTCAGATCTCTAAATCTTATTGCTGTGACCGTATACCCAATGTTGACGCAAGTCTTTATAACAAAACAGCAGCGGTCAGCGAGCACTAGGCTCGTCCTTTCGCCCGCCCCGCCGGGCTGGCCGGACGTCGCCTGTCATCTCGCCTCACCGCAGTGCTGCGCTGGACAAATCCTCCTGCAATGTATACACTGCAAAGCAAATCTCTAATTTACACTTTTCTTTTCCTCCTTTTCCTCGTTTTCACACATATTGGTCGTAAGTGAGTGTCACTGGAGAAAAAGGGGGAATATTCTCGACGTGTGAAATGCGGAGTCACACAAACTCATCATTAAGATGTGTCAATATATCTCTTCTCTTTCTCCATCTCGCCATCTCTCTCCCTGACTCTCTTTCCTGGGTACGCATCTGTTTGACGCGAGGAAGTCTAGCTGGTTTGGCGGGCAAAGCGATTGTCTGCCATCACGCAATGCGTGCTCTTTTCTGTTTGCAAATCTTCCAAACGTGATGGCCCCCGACTTTTCGTCCATTTATCCGTTTCTCTGAAATATGCGATTGACACCTGTTTTATAATTCTTCTGAGCCCGCCTTGAAGAAAGCATGTGAAATGGCGAAATTTTGGACTGTAGAATGAGGAAAGAGGGAGAACGGAGCATGTTGATTTTGAACGAGTTTGTAGGATAAATCCTGGCTATTAAAGTCAATCTTCGACACATGACTCTAGCCCTATGTGATGAGATGCACGGACATTCTTTACATTTTGAATGTTGAAGTAGGGAAGGAGGGGAGGGAGGGGAGGGATATATATATATATATATATTCACATACATCACATCAACTGAATAAACACACTCGACAGCCCAACACACAGGCAAGAACCTGAAGAAGGCCTCACAAGCCGAAAGCTCGTAATAAAATTGTAAAGTACAGCTACGTCTCACGTTCCTAGACCATTTTCTTCACGCCTACATATTCTGGAACACCCGTTGTCATGTCAGAGTTGAGAATTCTCGCACTTATATATATATATATATATATATATATAGAGAGAGAGAGAGAGACAAAGAGACCGACAGACAGAGCATAGACAGAGAGAGAGAGAGAGAGAGAGAGAATATATAGAAAGAGAGAGAGAGAGAGAGAGAGAGATAGAGAGAGAAAGATGCTTATCTCAGCTGTATTTTCTTTCAGTTAATATTTTAGCCCATGTGGCACCTGCTCTATATGCGATGCATTGCAACACTTAGCCTAGCTATTTTAAATAACAAAGAAAAAGACGTGTACTTGAACAATCTTTACTTCCTTTCTTTAATTCATTTCGTTAAAAAATGTACGTCTTCTTAATTTCATGTCAGCATGTCTTGAGAAAGAAAGGTATAGGCCTACCTTTGCATTGGTTTTCTATATCTGACTTGAAAACAAAGACCCAAACTACCCATGACACGCATATTGCACCGTGAAAATAAATGTGAATTTCAACATTCAAAATGTTATTTCGGTCCAAAACAATGTAATGCCTACGATGCTCTCTCTCTGCCAGTGTTGCATCATTTAATTTCCTAAAATATGTGCTTTTGTATTTAGGAAATACTGAAATAGACAAAATATTTTTGAAATTCCGATAGTGCCATGTTTAATATTTAAAATTGCGCCTCTCTTTCATTCATCAAGTACAGATTCGTATTATATTTCGTAAAATGAATGTAGAAAGTGTAAACCATTTGGACTACTGAGTGGTGTTTTTTCATTTTCTTTTTCTTCTTTGATGTAACAGAAATTGTGTCGCCTTTCTACTATAAATCCTTCCGTATACACGTGATTACAAAATCGACATGAATTTTCCTTTTCAAAGCATATTCGCTAATGAAAGGCCTTGACGAGACAATACGTCTTACATCACGGCCGCCATTTTCACTTCATTCACGGCTAATGCACCGTTTACAGGCATTGTGTGGCGCAATTCAGCGCCATATAATAAGCAACAGCGACTTGTTACCCCAGGTCGAATTAATCAGCGTAATTATTGTTACACCTATTTTGCATTGAGTGGAATGGCGTGCATTTGTTACCAAGACATTACTAATACAACCCGGTCACACCACCGAGCCGACTCCACGCCGAATCCAAAGCGACATTTTGTTGCCATTCGTGGTAATGTAATTGTTGGTTCGGTCTGCTGTCGGTGTGGTGTCGGCTTCGTAGGTGTGACTGGGACATTAGAGAGGTCGAATTGCCGTTCAGTAATCAATATTCACCCTCCCCTTAAAGCTAATTAACTTTTGACGTTGGAACTTTATGGTCTAAATAATGAATGCGTTAATCTTACAGACCTGCAATTAAGAGATTAGTTTGTCTAACTTGATGTATTTTTCATTTCCCTGTCATTTTTGTCCTTCTCTTTATAAAAAGGAGATGTTGGCGACAAAGTGAGCTTTGACAGTGCCCGATCGTTGATCAATGAAGATTATATCATTTACGTCACGGAACAGCCATAGTTTGGCTGCCTAGGACTTAATTACTGATTTTTTTCCCCCCTTCATATTTTAGAAAGACAATAGCACTACCTTTCAACAAAAGGTCAACATGGTTATTATGTTTTGTTGGGTATTTACGTACTTCACAAAGTAAATCTTGTTCTGACATTTTATTTTAAATGTCATCATTTTTTCGTCATTTGTTTTCCTTCTTATTTTGCTGATTCTACTTCATAAACATGCAGTATAGAAAAGGAAGAAGAAGAAGAAGAAGACGGAGAAGAAGGAGAAGGAGAAGAAGAAGAAGAAGAAGAAGAAGAAGAAGAAGAAGAAGAAGAAGTAAGACTAGAAGCAGTAGTAATAGTAGTAGTAGTCCTGGTAATCTACTATTACTGTACAACTACTACTAACACCACCACCACTAGTAAAATAACTTATACTACTACTACATGTACTACTACTACTACTACTACTACTACTACATGTACTACTACTACTACTACTACTACTACTACTACTACTACTACTACTACTACTACTGTACTACTACTGCTACTACTACTACATGTACTACGGCGACGACTATGACGACGACAATAACAACAACAACAATGAATTACTTCTATTAATACTACCCAACCACCACCACCATCATGCTACCATTATCCACCGCAAAAATACAAATTCTTCCAATAGTCCAATGAAGAATTATGAAGAAAAGAGGTAAATTAAATTTCAAACTTTTTTCTTGTATAGGATCTCGTGCTGTCACGTCACTTGAACCAAAATACGCCAAGAGGATATAAGCGAGCAGACGACCGAGCCCTCAGTTCCTGGGCGGGAAAGCATTTTTTGTTTTTTAATCAAAGTTTTGTCTGTCGACGTTACGGCTGTGTTTGCTCCATTTAGTCCCGATGACATAATCTTTATGAGTCACGTGATAAAAGCAGAATGCAAGGCGGCGCCATCTTGCAAAATAATCATTTGCCGTGATTTCCAATGTTTGAGTATAATGTGAATGATTTATGCCTTTTTTCTACTGAGATTAATTATTAGTATCTACTACATCTGTTACATCTACCTGGCCTGGGCACCGTTTTATAAAGAGTTGCGATTGGTCCAGATCAATCGCAAGTTTGCAGTCCACTATCTCTTATGTACATAGTTGCGGTTGATATCAATCGTAAATAAGTTGCGATTGATCGCAACTGTTTAATAAGACGGGACCCTGGATTAAAATCATGCATAAGCTGCCGAATTTCCTCTGTCTCACCTTCTCCATCATCCTAGTAATAATTATACTTTAAATACTAGTTTCGGCTTCAGTAGTTTGTCTTCTTATGTTTTTTCCCCATTTTCTTTGATTCCGCCATCAGGCTCAAAACGGATTGTCTTATTTTGCTCTTAAAAGTAACCTATATACCAAATAACCTGTGTGAAGGCCTTTAATGATTATGATAAACTGTCTCTATTCCCCGTTTTTTAATCGTTTCTGATAACATTTGATGCTCTAATTTGCAGCTCCCTTTTTTTAAACGTTTTTTCCTATTTCAAGTAAAATGACCACTACACTTGTTTAAGTATAGAAAGAGAGTGGATGACCGAAACAGAGAAAGAGAAAGGGAGATATTCAATTAATGTTTCATTATTAAAAAAAATAACACTTCGGTCTAACCTTTTCATCTCCCTTTTTACAGTGGATTCTACAGACCAGTGAGATAACAATGCAGATCAAAAGCTCGAGAAAATTTGAAGAAAGAAAGAGAAAATCGAAGTGCAAATTACCTAGACTTTATTTTTAACAATAATACTAAGATTATAGTGCATTGATAATGAAAGAAGAGAAATAGTGAAATGAAAAAGGAAGTAAATCCCCCCCCCCCAAAAAAAAATACATGCAAAGCGATGAATAGTTACATGACAACTCATTCGCTGCAATCATTGCGGGCTTGGTATTCAATAACTCACGTGCACGCGAGCGTACATTGGTACAATCGAAGAAGTCATGATTACGTCTTAGCTTGGCCCGTATCACCCGCACAGTGCATGCGTGCGCCTTGCTAATAAACATTGATGGAGGCGACAGCTCCGCAAAGGTGGCTGTCCGGATTTGGACAGTTTAATCAGTGCTCCGTCAATTTACACCTTTGCCTGTTTAACCCCGGCGGAACATCGACCCTACACCCACATCTTTCTGGTAACACCCCCTCTTCTTATCATCTCCCTTTTCCCGGCGTCTTAATGGTTTTCTTCATCTTAACATGCTTTCTGTTTTGTTGTCCGACTCTCTTAAATTATATAATTCTGCATATTACTTCAATGATCACTGTATATCGTTTATTCTGGCTTTCCCAGGATGTTTTTAACGCTGTTTCCCACCAAAACAAGCAAAATTTTGGGCAGACTGTAGATGGTAGTGTCAGTAATTATTGGGTAGAATAATTTGGAAGTACTGCAGATAGTCGAAGCTAAAACAACTGTGTGGTAGATCTATCTTGCTAGCTCCAAATGTCATTATCTAAAGATGGGTCTATGATTTCGGGGGGGGGGGCAAACATTTATGTTTGAAATTCACAGAAGTCCACTATTCCCAGGTCCCATGTAGCCTATATAGCGTATAGCGACTTTATAACTTTCGTTCAAAATATGGTTGGGGCGGTGGAGCAGCCGCCTTTCCTTGTGCCTATACATATTATTATTCATTGCATACCATTTAGTTGATGTCTATTTTAATGACAGTGTAACATTTCTAATGAAAAGTCTATGACTATGATTATCTACGACAATTTAAGTTAAAATGCGTATTATGCCCAGCGCATTCTATATACGATCCTCCTGTAATGCGATTTTTGAAGAAATGGTAATTGTATTTGTTATGGAAATGTAAACAAACTTCGTCTTCGTGATTAAGGCTCTAAATAATGAAACGAATACTAACAACCGTAATTTTAGTGCATTTAAGCCTTCTATTTAGAATAAAAGCCGAATCGGCATCAAATCGTAGACAATCGCACTACTGGTCTGACGTCACATACAATTCTGGGTTGATTTAGCTCTCCCTCCTACAATAAAGCTTGAAATCAATTCAAAGTTAGAATTTCCTATTAAAAAATTACGATATATATATATTTACATTCCATTATTACCAATATGAGTGTGCGAATAGGTAGCAGAAAAGTTGGATTTTAAAACAAGTTAAAGGGTTTAAACAGTCGAAGAAGAGGTAAGGAAGAGGTATATTTCAAAGAAACGATGTATAACAAAGGGTATCATGAAATCTATTGTAAACAAACAAAAGCTATTTTGTAAAATTATTCATGAACCCTCACATAGAAATAGATAGAGGTGTTATGGGCAGAAAACTATTTTAAAATTAAACCATTATCTTGATAGACAAAACAGTCGTATATACATGTAGTTGGATAGTAGGCCAATAAGATTAATATGTCATTTAAGTGAAGTACTAAACTATAACTACTTAACAACTTTTAAGTATTCTTGAATAGTAGCCATAAAATCCTTATAATCGCATGCTAAGTAAAGGTCTTAATTTAGTTTTTCGTACATTTGAGCATTTTCCTTTACTCTACTTTCAAGATTTAATTCTAAACAAATAATAATGAACAAACATTGATTTTCATGAAGTGGTATTTCCTTATGATAGGCCATAAATTGAGAATGTTGTGTTCATCTTTTCTGCTGGCTCCTTTACCGGGTTATCTAATAATTAATCGAATCGGAATAATTTCTTATTTTTGGTAATTTTAAATATCGATCATTCGCCCATGCGTCAGTACTGTTTTACAACAGCAACAAAATATTAATAATAATGAAAAGTTTATAACGAAATTATAATATAATTATAAGAATTTCCAAAATCAAAACATTCCACCGTGAATGGAAATAAAATTTGATATATTTATATACCCATGAACCAAATAGACGCCAAGTGATACTATTAGTTGATAATAATTCATAGGAAAACAAGGGAAAAGAGAAGGGTAGGCAGGTATACAAGATTTTGAACACCGTAGCCATAATTTGTCTCATTGATGCATTGTTATATTATAAACGCTGTTCAAATCGTTCCTAATTTCCAGTAATTTTGTTAGTTGTCCCTTCATATTACTCTGGTAATCATTTTTTTGTTTCGTCCGGAGAGGGGGGAAATATGGATTGACAGTTTGAGCAATGAGAATAGCGAACGCTCAGTGTTATTGGAGCTCTAATAGTACAAGCCATGAGCAAAGCTCGACACCTGATTGGCTAATACACCACGCCCTCCCGCGCTCTTAGCCAATGGGATGCGGCCAAAGTGATAATGACGTGTGTGTACGGTCGCGTGCGCACGCCCCGACTCGCGCAGGCAGGACGACTTTCGAGCCCTCGCGTGTTTCGTACGTGGCAGTGTTGTCTGCTACGGAGAGATCGTGCGGTTGAATAGCTCTCTGTGAAGGGATAGCCCCCGCACGCACGTGTCACGGCGAGGAGTGAGAGAGAGAGAGAGAGAGAGAAAAGGAGAGAATGAGAGAGAGAGAGAGAAAAGAAAAAGAGACCACTGCATCTCTCTGGCTGGGATCGCATCTTACCAACCCCTTCTCCCCTCTCATTCACTCAGGCAGCTACGTTCAAGCTAAGACGACGTATACAGCCTCCCCTCTCGCAGTTAGGATCCAGTCTCCACACCACCACCACCATCACCATCTCTTCCAAGTTCGGAGCGGAATCGAGAGGCTAAGTTTACCATCGGGAGAGAACAGAGGCGATTGTGTCATGAAACAGGACTTGTTTATCGGAGGACCTCTCCAGATTGAGCGAAACATGCCACAGGCGACCAACGACTCATTTCAAGAACAGAGTAAGCGAGAAAAAAAAAACTAATTTTCTTAATTGTCTGTGCTTTCTCGTCAATATTACATCCTCGTATGTCTACCCGCCGTAATGAATTAGTATAGCGAGGAACCCCGATAATCCACAGCCGACGTTTTCAACTTGTCATCTCCATTTCCAATCAAAACTATTTAGCCGTGAATCTCCAGTGATTACTTACTCTTAACCTTTAATCAGGCTCGAATCCGTAACCCCTTATTTTTTCTAGTTCTCCACCCTTTACGCGTCACCAAAGTCCTAGCCTTCTTTAACCCCTTACTAATTCACTTCACAACCGCTCAAACCTACCTCATCAGTAAAGCTATTATCCGGGCGAACGAATTCAAGTTCCCATCCTCTTTCCGCTCCATCTTTACCTCTTGATGCTGTATTTTGTCCAAATCATGCATCTTTTATCGCGTTTTCTTTTTTTTTTATTTAAAAAAAACCCCGTTTCTCTCCCCCACCAACTTGGTTAGGAATTGAAACTGGAGAGCTGTTCGGGCAGAGCGTAATCACATCAAGCTCGCTTCAGCGTTGCCTGATCTGATTTACGCCCGTACTAAGCCAATTCTTATATTCATCATAATTCGATTTCCTTTCCTCTTCAATTGAATTTGCCCCCGTTCAAGTCGATCCCGGCACGTAATTATCTCCATTTTCCCCCGAATGCCGCATTGCTACAAATTCTTTCATTTTGGCGACTCTAAATGCCGTGCAGTAAATTTCAAGAAAATATTAAGAAACAAAAAATCGTTTGTCTTCTTATGTTTTGTCCCTATTTTCGTTGATTGCTCCATCAGACTTAAAACGGATTCCTGTTCGTGCTCTAAAAGTAATCTGTCCCAAACAACGTTTGTGAAACCTTTTAATGACTATGAAAAACCGTTTCTTTCTCATTCATATCTCTTTTATACTCTTCCATAATCTACCACGTTTTAATATGCAGCTCTTTGTTTTCGCGTGTTTTCCTGCTTCAAGTAATACTGTATGTTCTATAATTTCATGATAATTTATGATAAGGCTTGATGACTTATGATTTTGTTGTTGTTGCATTCTTATTATAATCATTGATTTTGTTAATCTATAATTCCTTGTGGTGTTCGTAGGTATTTAATGCATTTTGTAGAATTAATCCTAAATTGATGGTATTGTAGCTGATGTTTGATGATTATTTACATGTATAAGGATTGTTTGGTACTCATGACCATTATGACAGAATCCATTAATGCTGCTTTGTATATTTTATCGAAATGAACTGTCGGTTTTGAACATGTTTGTAAAGTTAGGAATACTCGTGAATTTTATTATATATCTATCTTTTAAAATTAGTTCGAAAGTGTGATTACATTCAGTACCTATAGCTTTTCAACCATTGTAAAACGTACTGAATTTGTATGTATGAATGGAAAAAAAACGATGTGAGTTCACTAAATTCATAACTGCGGATTATAATACTACAAGGTTATGTATTTCATTTTCATGAAGCCTAAAATGAAGTCCTAAAATGTTGTTTTCTAATACCGCGACTGAAGAAAAGAATGACATTTAGAGTATAAAAATAACTTGGATCTCTGAGCGAATATAGTATGAATACTATGAGAAACCATAATTTTATGGAAAGCTATTTTTAATGATAAATGTTGCATGAACTGGGGAAATGGTAAAGGCCACATTAAATATATGGAAAGATGCATTGTGAGGTAAAAAAGCAAATATCTACTTACAAACCGTCTCTCGTGCACATTAATTTTAAAAGAAAAAGAAAAGTGTTGGTAAATGGATGTAATATTGTAGCCTACATTCTAGGTATGCGTGTTAGCAAATTTTTACATCATTAATTGTGTATTTTGTACTCGTTACACGCTGTGACCTTTGTAAAAGGCAATCCATCTCAAAAGATTTAGGTATTTTCAAATATTTTTCAAAAATTCGTTCAAAGAAGATGAAGAAACACACCAAATCGGGCTGGTTACAAACGCTGAAGCCGAAATACACCCTGGCAAAAGCTTATCGGTTAGGGAGCGAGCTCATAGCCATGACAACCGGCTAGTAGTCACGTCTGCTCTCCGCTGACAGAAGTACACGCCCGCGCTATGCCAACCGACCACAGACTGCGAGAAATGCAATTCAATTAACGAAATTACATTAGACGACCAATTACTAAATTAGATAGGTACACACACAAGGAAGTTCATGTACTATGAACGGTTCCGATAGATACATACCCTTATGCAAATTGTTGACGTTTTACTTCCATTATTATGATACGTCATTATGTTTTCTTTTTTTCTGATCATAATCAATTCTTCCTCCGATATCGGTTCCATTCGGAAGCTTGCGCTAAATAAACAAAACTTTGAGAGGTATTTACAATCCAACCATGTAGATTCTGTGATTATATTTTCATTCATGGATACGGGAGGTATTTTGAATAAGAGTTCTTTTATTATTTCATCTCATCACTTTGTGATTGCTTCGTTAATTCATCGCATACTTGGAGAGTAAAGTCCGATAGGCATTGCTCAAATATTATTAGGCACGATCCTTCTACGGAAAGATAGACATGCAAACGAAAACATCCTCGATGAGTATTTTATCGGTTCCCAATAGGCCAAAGTTTTCATCATCATACCACTGACATTCTCGTAATTAAATTAGTGAGCAAATGTTAAAAGGAATATTTTCACCCTTTCTCTTCTAAATCATGCCAAATGATTACGCTTGCGTGCCGATTCCAAATTAAATCACAGTCATCTATGGTTTTAATCAATGAAAACCACAATAAAGCTATTTTTTTTATTATTGCAGAAAAATAAAAATATTAGTGTTTGAAGTTTCTCTTTTTCTTCCGGTAATGCACAATTTATTTCCTGTCCTTTTCCAAGACAGAGATTGGCATGATTATTATGAGATACTCGCTGATCTTTTGAAATTATCAAGTTATTTAGATAAACTTGTTTGCAAATATTTTTGGTTTTAACATGATTATTAATATAATTATAATCATGAACTGCCGTCATAATTGTTATTATTATTAGTAGTATTGTTCTTTATTAAGTTACCAATTTGTATTAATGAATGATGATTTTTTAAAATAATTATTATACAATTGAACTCTTTCTGTCTCATGCATTTTTTAAGTCCTTAAGTACTTCATAAACAAAATGGGATAGAATTATAATTAATTATTTAATTCCATTAAATTAGTAATAAAACTGAATATTGAAATAATCATTACCAAAATGTAATAACTGTTTTAATGGTATTGCAAGATTTAATAGACATTTTGATTTAAATCTAGATTTTTTCCCCCATAGATAAAAACAACCAAATTAAAATGTGCGCGCGGCTTTGGGTTAACATTCTCATAAAATATTTCTTCACAGAGAAAAGACACATGCTTCGCGCTATGTCTATTTCAATTCAATTCAATTCAATTCAATAAAGGCTTTGTTCCAACATGTCTCGCAGCCAGTGGCTGAATTGCACATGTGTACATTATATGGTGGTAAATTTAACAAAATGCTTCTACACGTATCGCATGAAATATAACCATAATTTACACTTTTGCAAAAAACAGCTTAAAATTGATTACATAGAATCATACACTAAAAATGAACAACGAACATAACATTATATAACAAATCCTTTAAACTACCACAAGAATCCAATGTGATTGCCTAAATGAATTAAAGCATCCCAAACTTTAAAAAAAAAGTATATCCTATTAGTAAAAATGTCGTTATTAAAAAAAATGGCATTTTGTGACTTAATAAAACAATATACACACTGTATTAAAAAGGGGGGGGGGGTGTTAACTATTCAACAAGCAAGATCATGGCCCACAATTAATGATAAAATATGCCTGACATAACTTGACCCGATTATTAATGACAATTTTGATAAAATCCCCAGAGCAACATGAAATAAAAAATGTTTGATCATATTACTGTCATGTGGTCGCAGCAGATATTTGAAACCCATGTTATATTCCCCTTCCTATATTTCATTATTCATTGTTAATTGTCCATATATGGATACTCGTCTTGTTTACATGCATTACAAAAGGAATATATATATATATATATATATATATATATATAGACACAAAGTCAACATGATCAAAACAATAGAACAAAGAGATACATATCAATGGATAACATACATATGAGAATGTATACATTGACATTTTTTGTTGAAAAACAGAGAATAGATATTCAAATCATTCTTAATATCAAATTTTATAATTTATGTCATAAAACATTTATGTTCATGACGTTTATAAATTGTATACAGAATTACGTGATTCCATCATATAATTATATCAATAGTTAGGACAAAAAATACAGAATTATATTGATCATGATGATTTAGATGCCTTGTTCTCTATTATGCTTCTTTAATTTATATAAAATAAATATGACATAGTGGATATTACTTTTTAAATGTCTATCTATACAATTTTATATTATCTAATTTTGTACCCATATCGATTTCAATATTTCCAAATGATTGTTCTTCCGACAAAATTAAGAATGGAAACAGATTGAATTACTTGCTTTAATTAAGGAAAAAAAAACAATAAATTAACCTTGATTAATTTTCGAAATGATAAGATATTATAAATAATAAATGCACGTTTTCGTTTTCGATCGAAAGGGAAATAGACTTTAAATAATGACTTGTTTAAGCTAATGAATATAGATGATTAATAATTCAATATTGATCAATGTTTTATATGGAGGCTATTATATATTCAGAATTCGATAAACATTGTAAATACTTTGATAATGTAGCCCATATCGATTCTGATATCATCTAGGTATTTTCTTCAGAAAATGTCATTACTTTGCTAGTTACAAACTTTCGTCTGTTTCTTTTCATTATAATATCATCATAATCATTATTACAATGAACATTGGTATTGTTATAGTGATTATTATCATCTTCATCATCACCATAATCGTAATTATCATTACAATAATCACCATCATTACATCATGCTTGTGAGCTTGTACTCCGTCAAAACATTATATTCTGTTTCATTTTGATAGTATTCTTTAAATGTATTGACGAATACAAATTGAAATATCATATCATTATTATATCATACCCTTGCAAAATAGATCTCGCTATGGGCGGGATGCAAGCACCCTATCCTGAACCGTTTCATACTATTTTTGTCCTTTAAATAATATTGACGAATCAGATCATTATCAAATCAAATCAAATCATAATCATAATTATCATTATTCCATTCCTTTGCAGAATCCATCTCGCTGTGTGCAGGGTGCGATCATCCTATCCTAGACCGGTTTATACTGAAGGTGGTGGATCGGGCCTGGCATGCCAAATGCTTGCGGTGTGTCGACTGCAACGCTCAGCTCACCGACCGATGCTTTTCCAGGGACGGCGGTGTTTTCTGCAAGGAAGACTTTTTCAAGTAAGTTTCAATTCCACTCGAAATTAAATTAACTACATGTATTTCTCTTACTATCTATGATCATTATTATTATTATGATGATGATGATGATGAGGAGGAGGAGGTGGAGGAGGAGGGGGAGGAAGAGGAGAAGGAGGAGGGAGAGGATGGTGGTGAAGATGATGATGATGATGAGGAGGAGGATGATGAAGATGATGATGATGATGAAGATAATGCTGATGATGATGATTATGATGGCTTCTTGTATTGCACCCATATCCGCTCTCATTGCAGCAATGGGTCTCGCAAATTCTAATTCTATGTTAATTTTCGTAAGTACGCAATGATCTTGATATGCATTCTTTAGAAGATGCTATACCGAGTTTATTCTATGGTAAATGTCAGACCAGATTGAAAAGGGGGAAGAAAAAAAGCGACAAAAAATAATTCTGTCAATTCAATCCCCAATATGGAGATTGACTTGTAAAAAATAATGATCAGATTATCATTTTGGATGAATATGGAAATGAATATTTGAAATGAATATGGAAATAGAAAAAAATAAATAATGAAAGATAGATAATATATAGATAGATAGAGAGAGAGAGAGAGAGAGAGAGAGAGAGAGAGAGAGAGAGAGAGAGAGAGAGAGAGAGAGAGGGAGAGAGAGAGGGGGAGAGAGGGGGTAGTAGGTCCGAACTAATCAGGCTTATTTGAGCCTAGGGGATGTCTGTTCGCGTCATGTGAATTAGGACAACGCCCTGAAGAGTCACTTCATACCAGCTTTTCCCCTATACAAGATACCACGATGGCACACCCCCTTAGGGTAACGCTGACACCGCCGCGGACACCCTCCCGACCACCGTCGTGATGAGGTAGACCGATGGCCGGAGGTGAAGAAATGCTCGGGTATTGGCCGCTGACACCTTAACCCGCCAACTCTCCCCCAAACGCATCTCCTGCTATGATCGCATTAGCACCGGCTGTAAAAGGGTTAAGGGCAATTCGACAGACGGAGCAAGGTTCATTCACCGGGTGGTGTTATAGAGCATCTTCCCCTTTCGACATCGCTTCAAGATATGTAACCCCCTACGAACCCTTAACATCCAACGCAACTAGACATGTGCAAGGTGTTTCGGCGCGCGAAATGAAATTTACATCATGTAGCCCGCAGTGGAATGCAGAAGGGCGCGAAATATAGCTTATCCTTTCACCTATCACGCGCCCTACGGATACCGCTTAACTGTGCCCCGGTCGCGCCTGGCTATGGCGCCAGAACAGATTGCGTTGGCGCCACTTCCGATGCTCTCCTGCATCGTGCTTGAAGGTTGTTTACCTTTTGAAGGTGTTCTCATTATCTTCTTACTGAAGAATCTCGCTGAAAGTAGCAAGATGTAAAATATTCCTTTTACCATACCGGTAATATACTTTTAGCGACAAAGGAAGGGAGAAAGAGATATATAGATAGAGAGAGAGAGAGAGAGAGAGAGAATTTGTGATGTAAAGAAAAACAAATTCCTTGTAAGCAATTACGTGTATGTCAATTTTTGTGAATTAATTATTGGGAAGGTAATGTTTATTTTGTTGTTGTTGAAGATTATGCAAAATCTGTGTTCCCTTTTGTTTGTTAACATTATATTTCTTTCAGGAAGATCTTTATATGAGTTTTCTGAAAAGAATAATTGTGTTAGTTTTATTTTTAGATTTCATGATTTTACAAAAACCAAAATGACCGTATAAAATAAAATTTATCTCTTCTCTTGCTCTCTGTATCTCTCCCTCCCACCTTTATCCAACCCCCTATTTTCTCTGTCTCTCTGTTTCTCTATCTCTCTGCCCCTCTCTTGTTTCACTCCTTACTTCTCTCTCCTTGTTACTTCCCCTCTCACTACCACCCATCTCTTCCCTCTCTCTGTCTCTCTCTCACTCTCTCTTCCTCCCCTACTTCATTACCCTCTTGATCTCTTTCTTCCATTCCTTCTCATCCCTCTCTCACTTTCTCTCACCTTCATCATCATCATCATCATTCCTCCTCTTCCTCCTCTTCTTTCTCCTCTTCCTCCTCCTCTTTCTCCTTTTCCTCCTCTTCTTCTTCTCTCCACCCCTCCACCATGCAGGCGATTCGGTACTAAGTGCTCTTCGTGTGAGAAAGGCATCGCACCGACCGAGATCGTGCGCCGAGCCCTCGACAACGTCTACCATCTCCATTGCTTCTGTTGCATCATCTGCACACGACAGCTGTCGACCGGCGACGAATTCTTCCTCATGACCGACAACAAACTGGTCTGCAAGCAAGACTACGAGGCAGCCAAAGCACGAGGTAAAGAAATATAATTAATTTTTTATCCAATAGCAGTTAAGAGTGTACTTATTTTCTAAATTATTCAGTTTTCCCTCTTCTAATGAGCAATAATTAATACCATCTCCACTCCTTCATTATTTAAGAAAAAAAAGTTTATCAAAATGAACCAAGGGAAAGAAAATTGAAAGCAAAATTTAACCGAAAAATTGCCAATTTGTACACGAAAGTAATGTTTATTTTCAACTCCAAATTGCCAATGTAGAGACTTTGATGCTTAATTACAAATAAAACGTTGTTATACGAGAACAAAACAACGTACTGCATTGGAAATAGACTCAAAATTTTCTTTGAATCTTGCTCTTTCTGCTGTAACTCCTAGCGTTCATGATCAAAAGATAATAAACACAAATCGGAGAAAATTAGACGCTGTGCCAAGCATATTTTTCCGATTGGACAAGTTTTTCGTTGATTACTTTTCGGTTTGAGGTGTAAAAAAAAAAAAAAAAAAAGAGTTGAGAATTCTCGCACTTTTATATATATATATATATATACATAATCATTTGCCTTATTCTCTAGCTCTCTCTCTTTTTTAAAATAATTTTTTAAAAACTGTATTATTCCATTTCCTCCTCAATTTTAGTATATCGCGTAATGATGGGTAAGAACGCAATTGATGGGGGAAATCCGTTTTTTTAAATATCAATTTCAATATTTCGCATAGCAAGCCAACCTATTATTAACGCATGTGAAATATCATGAATAGATTTAAAGGGGAGAGGGAGAGGGTGGGCACCATGACAACCTGATGGAAATGAGATTAAAGTGGGAATAAAGGCATGAACGTAAACTTTTAATGGGAAGAAATGCATTTTTCTTTACTTATGTTTTTTGAGAGTTTTTTTTACCATGAAAGCAGTAATGTTCTCTTCAGATACATCATGAAACAAAAATAGACTGCATAGAACAGAAATAAGCATTAAGCATGTTAAGTGCCATTGAAACAGACGTTAGCTGGTATAAAATATATGGTTTGCATCTCTATTAGGAATGAAAGTAATAGGGATATTTTGTTTTATGTTGTAGAATATGAATTCAGATTTCTTGGAAATACTTTGTTGTTTTAGTTTATGACTGAGAAGCGATTTTTAAGCTTTCTCTCTCTCCTAAATAAGATACCAATCGTGATTACTAGAGTATTGTCAAAAAGCCCCACATGCAAATGTTGGTTGAAACTACAATGTTGCTCATAAAGTTGGAATAAATTTGTCTTACCTCAGTTCAAGAAGTGATTTTGACAATAATGGTTTATTCTTGATAGACAAAGGTTTTATCTTCTCAGAACTTTATTAATCAATCTAATGAGCCCTAGAGATTTATTTATGAGATTCCGAGAAATTAGAACCTTTTTCTATCAAGAATAAATCATAATTGTCACAATCATTTCATGCAAAAAAAAAAAACAGTCAGAAACAATTCTTTCAACTTTATGGGCAACAGTGTAAAAAATCATTCTAGCGATTAGGGATTTCTTATAAGTGCTTCATGCTGCCAAGAGATACACTACATTTGTCATGCTTTAGAACAGCGGACACAATGCCGGCCAACAAAGCAAAATAAATATCCACATTAATTAGAGTTAAAAGATTATTCTGTATAGCCGCCCAATTTACTGCTCTATTGCGATTCTCGCTTAGCAGTGGAGGGATGATTGAGGTAATATTTTCCTTGAAATATTAATATAAATTGTCGTCTCAATCATTCTTAATGTATTTTATTTAGGCTCTTGGGGATCATTATTTGATTTTAATTTAATTCAATGAACTGATAAAGGTGAATGGTTTAGACAATCAGGTATATATACTTCTTTTACTAAAAAAAAAAAAAAAAAAATCACTCATACGATTGAAAAAACAAAAGACCCCCATAAATAAACAAGCAACAAAACAAACAAAAAAACAAAGAGAAAACAAACCCAAACAACCAAACGTACAACCAAACTTACAAACAGACAACCACTGGTGCTTTATGTTGAGTAGCAAAGCAAACTGTTCTGCTGTCCATATTTGATTATAATTATCTTGTAAAATTGAGCATGGTGATTAATTGCAGGTAATGAAGCATCACTCTCATCTTAGAAAGAGCGTTGATACCACTATAAAAGCGTACGATGCCAGGTACCATTAAGGCCGCGTGCTGAATTCGAGTTGGGCTTTCGGATGCGTAAAGGCGCATGCATGGCAGGATGGCTGTACGTCATGTAGTTGCGTAATTTTCGTGGGAAATTTCGGTTTATTTCCAAGTGACTTGGTTCCATGAGAAAAGATTTGTTGTCGCAATTTGGAGAGATAGTATTATGAATGGTTTTGCAAGGTTTCATCTCCCCAAAATACACGTGCTCATCTCCTGAATGACATTTAGGCTATACCTTATCGACGATAAGCCCCTGTCCTGGTAACTACAGTGTGTTTCCTTCACAGTTTCCGTTAACCATTATCATCCAAGACTGATTTCTTAGTAGAAGTAGATGTTCCATACTTATACAATGATAATCTTTTCAAAGGACTTCGAGAAAGACTTGACCCTTACATACTTCCAGCTATATATAGACACACTGGAAGGCGTAGGAAATGAGAAATATAATTATCAATTTAAATTTTATCTACGAGTTTAAAAACATCTAGTGTCATTGAAATACATAAGACGATATTACATGTTTTGGGATTAGTAATCATGACCGAAACACTCGTGATAAAACTACTACGAATCCTTACAAATAACCGTTACCATGACAACGTTCCAAGGTTTTCCCAGCATCCACTGTTTTGTTGTTGTTTTTTCTCGCATTGCTATTCATCTTTAAACAAGCGCATCGTTGCATGTCCACTGTAGACAATGCTATCCATATAGCGGAGCGCGGCACGAGATGGTCATTTATTATCACTATTTTTTTTCTCTCTCAGTGTTTCTCGCCCGGGACGACTCCCATAAATACCACGCAACGTCTACCATTCTGTCCAATAATCCCGGTTTATTGCGTTACCCCTGTTAATCCATTCGTTCCGATCCACTACCCCCATCATCACCCTTCCGGGAAAATTGCGACATATGTCTTGTTGGTTTTTTTCCCCCCACAAAATGACACAATTTTCCCACGTAAATACACGTTCCACCCGTTATATCCAAATCATCTTATATTTAACGACATTGCAAAAATTTTCCCACGTAAATATCGAATAAGAGTTTTATTACCCCTAACAGAACAGGAACAAACAAATTTTAGTATAATTAATTGACATTATGAAAAAAAATGAAGGTTATTATCCCCCAAACTCGACCATTATATATTTTTTCTTCCAAAAACTCATTTTGGACTATAAAACAAACGCGTCCTCATTAATAAGAATGTACATATTTTATAAATGTGTAACTTTAATAACCCATAATTTTTTTTTGCTCTGGATCATTAAATGGGCTCCATAATTATGCACACATTTTCACTGGCCACATTTGGAAAATAAAATAACAATTTGCTTTTATCTGTATTTTATCTCGTAGGGATTTGCCGAGATCCGCAAGAGCATCTCAATCAAGGTATTTAAAAAAATAATAAATTTCACAAGAAACAATCCCTTTACATTTCCTGATTTATATACCCTTTCCTTCTGTATCTGTGATTTCTACTTTACAATGTTCCCTTTTCCCCATTTCAATGTGCATTTAAAAGCAAACAAGAAAAAAAGTAAGACAGAGAATTAGAAAACACTATCCATAAGAATATTGATGCAGATCTTTACTTTTCATATTTGAGTTAATTTGATTTGATTTGATTTCTGCATTTTTCCAAATACAATAACTGAATAACAAAAGAACATATAAACGTAAGGTATAACATAAAATATACCAAAAATAATGACTTAATGTCAAAATGTTATTAACAACTATACATATAATAACGAATTTAATATTTCTATAACATATTATTATCAATTTAAAGTATTATCCGAACTATCTGTGGAAAAAATAGTACAGGAGACCGCAATCATAAGCGATGCTTGACTAGGATGGCGGCCTCATTTGAGTGTTGAAGTTTTATATAAGCAGCATTTCGGCAGACGATACATTAGGCGGTGGAAGTAAACATAAATATATGTAGTTTTTACACCTAAATTGGTAAACACGCACAAAAATCCGACAAAGCTGCGCTTAAAGATTGCGACACGGTGGGACGCATAACTATTGTGTGTACAAAATGGCACCAAGAATAAATTACTTAAAGGGATTGGGTATCTTTGTCTCGGATTCTAAACAAAATCCTGGATTTAGCTCATGCTGCAATCATAATTATAAACCTTTAGATTAGTCAGGAATCCCATGACGTTTACAAGCCGATCGCCCGTCTGATTATCAAGATATTTATGATTCGAATTCGAAATTTCAAAAACCGTTTTCCCAAAGGTTTTTTTTATTGGGTTTGACTATTGGGAAAAATGAGTATGGTAAAACCGGTCACTCAAAGATTTTTAGTTTTTTGAGGCACTTCATGATCATTTTGAAGCGAATTTTTTTTAGGGCTTCAATGTTACACCATATCACAGACGCTGATAACACGTAGGGCCATGCATCTCAGATTTGGCATTGTTAAACAATGCTTAAATCCAAACTTGAAATCATAATTTGTGGGTCCTGCTTATTGTAGCCCCCACACCACCTCTTCAGGACAGGCATTTCTTAGGGCTAAATTGATCACATTCTGTGGTTCAAATCAGTGGCAACAAAAACATATTTCTTTTGATGCTACATTGCTATGATAAAATGTAATGTCTCTGAAAACAATATACATGGATATACTTTTTTTGGTCAAAATTCAAAATTCAAAATTCAGAAAAAAATAAAACTCTCAACGTGTTGCCAATTTTAAGGATGTCCCCCTTCAAATTCCTGCCATCGAACGCAATATGGCAAAAGACGGACACAGTGTGTGCAGAAAATTTTGTCTCCTCTTCTCATGCATCTGGTATAAATGTAGGGCTCTAAATCTAAATGTATAAGTCCAAACCACAACATGTGGAATGATGTCTCGAAAGAGTTAACAAAATCCATGAATGAACAAGAAGAAAAAAAAAGGAAGAACCATTTTCCGACCATTTTGCACTAAAATCAGTCTTTGTGGGTCTTGTTTTATAAATTTTGTGATGCATTCTGTTATAATATTTTCTGCAGCTATTAGTATTATTAGTCTTAGTAGTATTAAAGTGTTCATATGTCGATGGTCTTTTCTAAGAACAGCGGGTGTTCGCAATGCTGGATTTCGAAAACAAACCCAAAACAATGGATAATACGCTAAAAAAATGTTGCACTAATAGCCGGGTCGATGTGCCGACAGTTCGACAAGATCGTGGGAAATTACTGCCATGCGTTCATCAATATCACGTACCTTATAAAGCTCGAACGCTAAATTGAACTAATGGAGATTGAAGTCATTTCTCCTGGATCATTTTCTAATCACATGTCATTAGTATATTGTTGCGTCAAATGAAGCGTAGATCATGTGACTGTTCTTTTTATCTCCAGCGCGAAAAGACACGCGTATAGGATCTAGAGTCGACTACATGGGGTTTTCAGTTTGATATAGTTACACGATGAATCCAACACCAATTCATTTTATATTGCTCTGATCTAATATGGTAAAAGGACAATGCAGGTGAGGACTTATCGTAAAGGTAAAATGAAACATAATAAACTAAATTCGTTTTTAATGATTGAGTACTGAAATGTTAAGATACACCTTTCTTCCTGTAAGACGAGTTAGCAACATTCAAATATTCCTCTGATAAAAACCTCTTATTTTTTAATGATTCATCTTCAATACAACCCTTGCCATGCAATTGATTGACTTTTCTTACCAAGATTGAATGATTGTACCCACACTTACGATCGATGTTTCTGACAGCCATTCCTACAAAATTCGATACATTAAATTTATCTTAATAAATGCGCAAAGTTATTTAGTTTATTGACCCAAAGTAACCAGAAACAATAACACATTTTAAAATCTAAATTTTCAAGAAATGTCTACACCGAGAGGTATTACAACCATTTAGAGTATTTTAATTGTAATCTATGTCACTAATTTTTCAAGACATTTCATTTGAATTTGTTTTTTGTAGTACGAAGAAACAGCGTTAAGTGTCCGGTAAAATAGGTTAGCGCATCATACTATGTAAATGATTTTATAATTTCATTTCATTACCATTTCCCGATCCCTTTCGAGTAAATCGTTGATTCCCAATGATACAGGATGGAACTCCAGAAACTGATTGTATACTTTTAAAGAACATCAAAGACAATTGTTGCTTCTGTTTTCTTGAGATCAGTGTAACAGGTTGTCCATAGTGGCTCCCGACTTCGTCGTCACCTGCCAAACGGTTGAACACCGCCATATTCCTGCCCTCATCAAGCGCTCATTAAATATTCATCGGCTGAAATGCACCCCGATAAAAAAATAATGACTCTCTTTCAACCTCGCTGCCATGATCTCATCACAAATGCTTTAGATCGGGTCCTCTCCTTCTTCTCGGAAAATATATGCCACGAGTTTCTTTGATGGTGATGATCGCTCTTGTATCTTGTCGCATTCTCCCGATGACAAAAAAGTGATAATTTTTTATTTTGCCATCGCCCCCCCCTCTCCAGACCATTGTTGACGCTATATACGTTTTCATTTCCCCGGGCTTACCGCAAAGGTTTTGCTCACCCAGCCCACCTTTTACCGGTACATTGATGGTGAAATCGCGTATTCTATGCAATGCGGAGACCTGGGGCCATTAGAAAATCATGTAAATATCAAGTATTGAAAAATATGTGCGTCCGCCGCCAAGCGTGACGGCTTTATCATTTTCTGCACTCCCTCGCTTGCATTACGCCGCTCAATGATTTATACATCCATTATAACTCTCCCTCTTCCTCTCTGCCCCTCTCGGTATATCTTTCTCACTCTCTCTCTCCACTCCTCTCTCTCCCACTCTCTCTCTCTCTCTCTCTCCCTCTCTCTCTCTCTCTCATTCTCCCCCAACCCCAATCCCTGTCCTCTCCAATGTGCGCTCGTTGAATTATTCGGCACGTAAAAGTCGCAGACCATTTTTCATGGGCTATTGACTCGAGCGAGCATATAGCACCTCTATTAATATTTCTACCATCAAACCGCAGATAGTGATAGTATCACATTACCCCTCATCCCGTTTCCCCCCTTGTGGTGATGGTGATGAGTGGTTGTTGATCTCTGTATAATGGCAAATGAGTCTCAGGGTCTCGTCAAAATGATCGTCTTTCAAATGAAAAAAGGGCACATAACTGTTGCAAATGCATGCCGTCTGCGTCAAAATATGATATCACTACCGGTTGCATCATCATTGCAACTCGCTCGGGCCACTTCTTTAGTGCCTGTTGCACGTGATGCGCCATTAGCCGACGCAAGCCTGCGTCAGACGCATCACGTGAGAGTGATTGAACACAAAGGGGAACAGTGCAACCACCGCGTTTAATTACTGGCGCAAGGGGCAAATTACATTCACGTCACAGGCCTGAGTAGCGCGGATAACTCATTTTTAAACATTTGAATTCAAAGTAACATCTATTTTCTTCCTTTTATTTTTTCATATCAGCAAAATACTCAAGTAATACATTTGTACATACATAATGACATACGCGATTCAACAGAGCATATTAGGAGTTTTAACGCAAATTAGACGGTGTAAATCCTAAAAGCATAGGCTTGTGTCAGGTTCGCCTTAGAACAATACACGATACAATCATATAAGCACGAAAAAAAGAATAGACGAAGAAAGGAAATGAAAGGAATAAAGGGAAAAGGAAGGGTACAGAAGTTGGATACGTACTGCAAACAATTAAACGGTATATCGACATGAAAATGAAGCGGAAGATGTGCGGGGAAAAAACAAAGTATTCTTATAATGATACTGGAAAAATAATCAAGCAAAAACAAAGTCTTATTCCCAGTCAGCGGGTAACAAAATTGATAACAGTGTGCTGATTGGGGGTAGCCGATTCTTTTTGTGTGACTAAACATCATTTAAAATAATAATGATAATAATAATGGTGGCTTCTTATATAGCGCACATGTCCGTCACGTTGTGACGCTCCTGGCGCTGCCCCGATTATTACCCTGGCTTTAGCAAGGCAGCCACTGGGGCGCTCTAGCATTTCAAGGAATTAATTCCTGCCAGGTACCCATTTACATCACCTGGGTTGAGTGTGGCAAATGTAGATCAATGTCTTGCCAAAGGACATTAGTGCCGCGGCGGGATTCGAACCGCGGACCTTAAGATCGACAGTCCGTCGACGTATCCACTCGACCACGACACCTCTATGACCATGACTCCTTGTGCATGTGCAACAGGCATAACTTACAAACGGCAAAAAGTTAAGTGGTCTAAACTGGTCGAAACCGAGTTTCTAATCATTTTTGTTCATACTGTTTTTTTCTCTCCTTTACCAGAACTGGAGATGGACAACAGTAACAAACGACCCCGAACGACAATCACAGCCAAGCAACTTGAGACCCTGAAGACAGCCTACTCGAACAGTCCGAAACCGGCTAGACACGTTCGTGAACAGCTCGCTCAAGAAACTGGACTCGACATGAGAGTTGTCCAGGTAGGTTTAAGAGAAGCTTACTTCGTCATACATTGGCTACATTTACTAAATTCTTATCATTTTTCGTTTTTGTTCACAATTGAATTTGAATTCGAATGTATTGATCCATCTGTCATTATAACAACCAACCAATCACAACTGTCCTCTTTGCACTCAGGTCTGGTTCCAGAACCGACGGGCCAAGGAGAAGCGGCTGAAGAAGGACGCAAACCGTCAGCGCTGGGGGCACTACTTCCGGAACATCAAACGGGTCAACGAGGCGAGCAGTCCGGCAAGTGGTCCAGAACCTCTTGCGTCACCGGTCAAGCTGGAACCCTCAGACTTGGACGACACTACCGTCTTTGACGGAGAGATGGCTTTTGACGATGGTGAGTGATTTAGAAGGGTTGAGAGTAGGTGCTAAAAGTGCCCAAACGAAACTATGCATTTTGTCACCCCAAAAAAGAAATATATTATGTAATACATAATCTCATATATTATTGTTTTTATTATTATTATCATCATGGTTATTATGATTATTATTGCACTATCATTCTTTGTCTTCTTCTTATTATTATTATCACTATCATTAGTATTATCATTTTTATTATTTTTATTATAATCGTTATCATTTTATTATTATTATCATTATCATTATTATTATCATTATTATTATTATTATTATTATTGTTATTATTATTATTATTATTTTATTATTATCATTATTATTATTATTACACATGTAACACAATGAAGAAATATAGTCATTTCCACTCGAAGATAGCTTTGAACAAAGTAATGCCAAAGTTTGGCGTGCAGTCATCCGAGTAAAGCAGAATTATAAAAACAAATCGCCGAAATTTAGTATCCTAGACAAGAACTACGGGGAAAGAAGTGAAAGTTTTATATGTAAATGACTCGTAACAAAATAAGGTATCTTTCTACGTCTGATAAAAATGGCAATATCAACAAGACTGTAGGCCCTATAATTTGTTGTTAATCACCCCAACTAATTTCGCTGTTTAGATGATAGCAATAGGGGGAACATTAATTTTTACGAACGTTGCAATATTTATTATCAAATGAATATAGGAGGGGGGAAACATTTTTGTTTTGTCTGGTGAAATGTAAATCATCGGTGAAGCAGGTGTTGATGATATCATTTTTTTTGTCTTTGATTGTACAGATCACTCACCAGGTATGCCTGATCATGGAATCACGTTTCAGAACGAGAGGCATCAGCACGGCCCACCCGGTATACCCTTGTCAAGCCCGTACATGAACCACTGTGATTCGTTCCTCTCGCCCCCACCGACAGCCCCCTCTGTGTCCAGCGGTTACCCCGTGAACAACCCCTCCCCGACCCTCCCCGTTCAACTCTCCCCGAACCATCACACCAACGGTCTCGGCATGTCTGGGATGCCTTTCTCAGAGGCTGCAGGCATCCCGGGGATCATGAGCGCCGCCAGCCACGGCTTGGGCGAAGCTATGCGGGCCGTCGTCAACCCAGGAGGTGATATGGGCGTGGTGACGCCACCGCCTCCAGGCAGTTTCCACGAAGAGTTCTCCCATCCGCATCCCGGCCCCTGGTTAGAGCACCACTCCCACCCCCATCCACACCCTCACCCGCTCCCACATCAGTATTAAAGACCGGCATCTCCGTTGAGAACGACTGGACACTACAAGACTAGTGTAAATGAACTTTGTCCTCGTGATTGCCGAATGAATATGCATGATATGCAAAGTGGCCAGACTCTTTTTGAAGGAAAGCGAGATGTTGTGAAAGATTTTACCAGTAGCTGCATGGACTTTACAAGAATAGCGGCTGAAACAATTGGTGAATTCCAATTTATAATGATTGTGATTTGATGAGTTATTGTTATCAAACATTGTATCATACTGCGTGCAATTTGAATTTGAATTAATCAAACAAATATAATTTTAATCATTTCTGTGAAGGACAATATTTGCAATGTCATAAACTTCAGTTCGCAATGTGTTTGTACAAGTGTATATGGGTATTTTTCATTTCATTTATTCCACTGATTGCAATTAATTTTGAGAAAAATGTTGATAACTACTATGGCTTCAACACATGTAATCCTAATTCGTTTAACCAAAATACTTGCCGTGCTATGCAATTCATTCAAAATATGTATATTCAACTCTTTCACAAAAATGTTTTCGTTTATATCAAAGTGCAATCCTTTCTCCAGAAGCATTATACAGTCGTGGGCTTATGCAATACGTGCTACAAATTTGACAAACTACGGGCATCTTTTTTCAATTCCAATCTGAAAAGTTATTTAAAAAAAAGCCTGTAGAATTGCCATTCATTCACTGTCTACATGGAAATAGTTTAGCTAAGCTTATGATGTATTTTTTGTATAAGATTTCGAGACCAAAATCGTTTTTGTTTTTCAATGGAATAGTATATTACTGTCAAATTCAAGAGATATTCCGTAACGACTTATTACGTAACAAAACATCATCATTCGTGACTCAACTGAAGTAGAACTTCTTGAAGAAATATATTTTTCCCCATTTTTTTACAAAACGTAATTACATTTGCAGAACTTTAAAAATTTCAGTTAATGTCGTGTTTCCATAGGCTAGCGTGCATGCTTTCCATGTCTTTTGCACTGAATACATAAACCGAATGGCATCAATAAATGTTATTAAAATAGGATCATCTTGGAAAAGATGGTTTTATGCAATAAACATTGGTTTCTTCATTTGCCAGGCAAGGCTTTAAAACAAACATCGGGTTCATGTCAGAGGCAAACTAGAAGGTTATTTTGCGGGACTCTTTGCATATTTTTCTAAATTTTCTCTATGAAGTCCTTAAACCAAGATCAATTATTCTTTAAGGGGCCACTTATCTAAAGAGTTACGTTTAAACCCATTGTTTTATTTATCTATACGTTTTATTTATTCATTTATTTATATATCTATTTATTTTTACATTTATTTATTTATTTATTATGTGCACAGGCCCTCTATTTTAATCATTAATGATGATTATCTGAAAAATAATTACGAGGTATTGATTTTGCTTTGAAAAAGCTACTTATTATGGACCATTTCCGTTTTTCCCCGGTGCGATTTACCATTGGGCATCTAATTAAATTACATTGGGACGTATACTTTTTAAAGCTAGCATTACAATACAATTTAACTAAATATGGGAGCTGTATTATCGCATTATCTGTCAGTACGATATATATTCGCAAATTGTGCAATGAATTGTACTGGTTGCTTCGGCTGAAATCGCCATCAACATTTATGACTTTGTGCATTTATTCATTAATGACAGTACTTTATGAAGAAAAAAACAACATTCCGTTCCTGGCAACATTTATGAATCCATTCCATATAACATGTACAAGAATCTTTGTCTGGAGATGCTTAATAATTTTAGTTATCAAAATTGTAATTGGAGTCAATCGAATTTCTGGTAGCATTCCCAACTTGCAAAACATCAGGGATCCGTTTCACAAAGCCTTTCTTTAATGAAAAAAATGAGTGACAAATCTGCTGATAACCAATCAGAGGCAAGGATTTCAGTAGCTTATAACAAAAACTGTCATTTGTCACTAATGACAAGTTTTGTGAAAAGGGGCCCAGGATTTCAAAATCATTCCAGGACAGCATGTGCAATATTCATCAAGTGACCACTCTCTTACAAATGTCTTCATTTGACCAATTATTCTTAACAGTATGAATTTGTGTGGCATCGATGCAGATAGGCTTTTTAAGTCACAATTTTTGAAGTTTATAGCGAATGCGTAGTTGAATTACGATTCACTTTGCAATGAACAAAACATTGTTTCGCTGAAGATCAGCTATTTAGCTAGCAGTTTTTTAAGCTTGAAAAAATGGACGTCTACGATGTAAACGTGCGATTTTACGAACACTGAAAATAATGGCTGGAAATGCGACTTTGTAGGTCAAACCTACACAATGAAGTAAGCATTCCCTGAAATTGTATTATCACTAGATCCGTGCATATTGAAGCAACGGCCTAACAATTTATAGTTATGCTGGCATTGATTTGATGTTGTGTGTGCAATTATCATGATTATATTTGAATACAGTCATGCAGTGGCTTACATTATGTATACACAGAGACATGTATTATTATCGCACCTTCATTCATTTCGAGATTATTTATTTGTTTGAAGGTGAAGGAATAAATGGCTGCCCTAACCTGCATCTGAAAAATGGTTACGAAAAAGCACGATTCCTCCCTTTTTCTGGATTGCACTCTCTGAATGCAGAAGACTGGAAATCCATTCGTTTTGGAATAATTTTTTTGCATAATTGGATCACTTCATTCAGAGTTGAATCCACTCCTAAGGATATAGTGGAATGCACTCCAAAGTAGTGGTTGAATTATCCTTTTGTGAGTGGATTTCCACTCTAAAACAAAGTTATTCCTCCAAAGAGTGGATTTTCATTCCTGTATACATTCAGAGAGGATTGAAGTTTATACGTTTTCAACAACTTTCTGTGTGCACTCTCTTGCCTACGTTTGCATTATATAGCTCGTGATGACCTTTCAACTTGCAATCGTGTATTCTCAATTTGTGTTGCTCTTTTGTTTGTTCATGGTTTGCAATATGTATTGACGGAAGTATACCCGATTGTGTATTATTTATTGATCGATTCAAATAAAAATGTAAACAAAGGAAATATTTGGCGTGTGGTGTTTGGGTCGACGGTTGTCCCTGATTCTGACCTTGGCCGAGCCAATCTGCACTTAAAGACGTTGACGGAAAACGTCGTTGATGGTGATGATGGGATAATAATGATGATGAAGATGACGGTGATGATGATGATGATGATGATTATTATGACGGTGATGATGATGACGGTGATGATGATGATGATGATGATGACGGTGATGATGATGACGGTGATGATGATGATGATGATGACGGTGATGATGATATGACGGTGATGATAATGATGATGATGATGATGATGATGATGGTGATGCTGATGATGACGACGGTGATGATGATGATGATGACGGTGATGATGATAACGATGATGATGACGGTGATGATGATGATGATGGTGATGCTGATGATGATCACGACGGTGATGATGATAATGATGATGACGGTGATGATAATGATGATGATGATAATGATGATGATGATGATGACGGTGATGGTGATGATGATGGCGACGGTGATGATGATGACGGTGATGATAATGATGATGATGATGATGATGATGAATATGATGATGACAGTGATGATAACGATGATGATAATAATAATGATAGAGATAGAATTGTTGACAATGTTGTCAGTAATAACGAGGAAGTAGTAAAATAGAAATGTTTTGTTGTAGTGGGTAAGTCTCTGGACTGTGAACTACAAGGTACGGAGTTCGAATCCCTATCGCGGCACTAACGTCCTTTGGCAAGATATTGATCTACATTTGCCACACTCGATCCAGGTGAGGTAAATGGGTATCTGGTTGATTTAATCATTGATGCACTGAGCACAACGTTTGCCGGAGCTACAGCCGGGGTAATAATATCCAAATTCCTCTGGAAGCGCATAGAGACGTTTTATCATCGAAAGTGATATCACTTATACAAGAATGGCATAGCTATATAAATTAAGAGTCTGAAAAACAAAAAGCTCCTAGAAAAAAAAGGGTAAAAAATGTTCAATCATTAAATCATAACCGAAGTTATATTTTCGATTACCTAAATCCTGCCATATTCAAGGTATAATGCCAATACATTTTCAGTTCATTTACTTGTGTTGAGTTGGATCATTTTGTTTTGATTTAATTTGACGGATCAAGACTGAAGCCTAATATATTTTTCTAGCACATCTTTTGACACTACGCAAAAGGCAGAGGCGACTTCGCCTCGTCTGCCGTGCGACAATTCAGACCTCTATTCAAACAACCGCAAGAGGTCGCTATTCCGACCTGTGCGCGGTGTCTCATTGCGCTTGTTGTCCCCGGGCCCCGTAACACAAAGCTTAGTAAATTGATCGCACGATTGATTCTTGCGATTGATTGCATTGATCATTATGTGCAATCAATTAACAACAAAATCATACCGTCAATAGCTAAGCTTTGTGTTATACGGTCCCCACATAGCCACAAAAAAATCCACGAACTAGATTACTTGTGGGAACTCAAATGACACGCTTTTATGTCAAATATTCTACGGAATTTTCCACGAATTATATCAGTAGTTTTCATTTTAATTCTCAAATTTAAATCTAAAGGAAACACAACACGCCCTTTGCAGTTTGCCTTTCGTATCGGTTCACAAATTAAGCAAAAACAAGAGAGATTTGACCCAAAATGAGACGATTGTTTTGACATCTTTTATTGGTTACCAACATTTAAGATCATGATTTAATCATCTAGATAATTTAGACCAGCATTTCGTGCATGATTTACAATGGAAATAATTTAGAAATACTGTCTATATTCTCGAACAAGAAATAAGAATTACATTTGGTTCGCCATCGTGATTGGGAATAAGGAAATGGAAGACGAAGGAAAAAATATTGGCTGGCTCAATAATTGACTCACTAGTAGAAAGAATCTTTTCCTCTGTAGTGAGTCACTGTAGCGGAAAAAAAGGTTCTCAGAATATAATAGTCCTCTACGGGGAGTCACATTATAAAGAGGTTTATGTTTCTTTTAATTTTTTCCCTCTAAAATATGATCACATAATCATGATTAGCTTTTATGTCTTGCAGATAGAATTCGATAGACTACCAACAAGCGTTTTCGCACAGTATCGCTTCTTCAACTTCAATAAAAAATACATAAATTATTACGGCTTCCTGCGCAGTCTCTCCATCTTTGTTAAACTGTTATCATTTTGTCATTACATCGGAAACTCTAAGCATACTATTGATTGTTAGTGAAAATGGGGCAGTTAGTATCTGCATACTTATTTTCTCTTTTTTCGCCATGTATTAATGTATTCTGCTTGTTTAATGCAGGCTGTTTAGTTTTTCTTCTTTCTTCGTTTTGATTTCTTCGCGTTCATGAGATTCTGGCCTTGTCGTTTGATGTCGGCATTCGTCAGCATATCCTCATTATCTTGGCTATCGTACCCATACTCGTCTGAAATGAAAGAAGAAAAAGAAGAATGATAAATGATAAATAAATGATGAAGATACAACCGTGAACTTTCTTCTTCTTCCCTTCTCCTTCTTCTTCTTATTCTTCTTTTCCTTCTTCTTCTCCTTCTTCTTCTTCTTCTTCTTCTTCTTCTTCTTAATCTTCTTCTTCTTCTGCTCCTTCTTCTTCTTCTTCTTAATCTTCTTCTTTTTTCTTCTTCTTCTCCTTCTCCTTCTTCTTCTTCTTCTTCTTCTTTTTCTTCTTCTTCTCCTTCTTCTTCTTCTTCTTCTTCTTAATCTTCTTCTGCACCTTCTTCTTCTTCTTCTTAATCTTCTTCTTTTTTCTTCTTCTGCTCCTTCTTCTTCTTCTTCTTCTTCTTCTTCTTCTTCTTCTTCTTATTCTTCTTCTCCTTCTTCTTCTTCTTCTTCTTCTTCTTTTTCTTCTTCCTCTCCTTCTTCTTCCTCCTCCTCCTCCTCCTCCTCCTCCTCGTCCTCCTCCTCCTCGTCCTCCTCCTCCTCGTCCTCCTCCTCCTCGTCCTCCTCTTCTTCTTTGGTTGTAATTTTGTTCGAATGTTTTCTGAGGCTTTCATGATCTTTTATAGAAAAGGTTATAACCTCAAACAATGGCAAGTAAACTATAGAAACAATAAAACCCGCCACAACAACACCAACATCAACAAACAAACACCAAACCCTTTTCTTTGTTTGGGTCTCTTGGTCAATTTTGGTCTTCAAAGTTTTAAAAAATTAATATATTTACCCGAGTCGTAGGCGTCCGGTTCGTCCATCTGTATTCTGAGATTCTCGGGCGCCAAATGATTCTCCATAAATTCTTGAAACTGTCGTGCGGAGAAAATATACAACATGGAATTTGGTTCAAAGATAAAGTTGGTTTCTGGTCATGGGATTGCGTTGTTAAAGAAACTGTGTACCATCGATTGGAAAATGTTGTTCATATACTACATAAGTATTGTGAGGTTTTGGAATCATCAACAGGATAAAAAATTGGCCCAATCTTGCTAAAAGTTACAAGCGCTGTACACACATTATGTATATATGGGACTATACACAATTATTACATGAAAGTGTGGTCTTATTTATATGAGGGCTTTTGAAGAGCCAACGTTTACAGGGGCCACTTTTGCTATGATTCCTTTCCCCCACCAACATAAAAGGAATAAAAAAAAACTCACACAATTATTTTTCATCTTTCCTAGAACTCATACCATCTCGACCTTTAATGATTGGAGTTTGCTTTGTAAAACTGACATTAAACAAAAAGAAAGACTATCAAATATTACTCCGGGAAAGGAGACCAAACTACCGTTTCCCAAAAAGTAAAACAATCCCGAGTTAAATTATGAAGAATTAATATTTCAAGATTCTTTGTATAGAATGTATATTTCAAGATTCAATGAAAAGTTTATAATGAAACGTTTGATATTTATTCGTAGAGACAATCATTTTCCATTTCAATATCTATTTCTTAACAAGGCACAAAATACACAATATTGAGAAATAATTCGAAACGGCGATGGAAACAATCCTATACTAAGTGGAGTGGATGTCGATATTTATTATTTTCAAATTCGCATTATTCGTAACAAAGAACAAATAAAATCCTTACAAAAAATGTCAAAAACAAAATCAATATTACCTCGCTAAACGATTTTCTTTCTTAAACTATCATGGATGATTTACTGATATTCTGAACGACCAAATTAAGAAATAATTACATTGCTTTCATGACCATTTAAAAGGTAAAAAGGTGCCTTAAGATGCATTCCTCCAGTACATATACTTAGTATCTATCAGCCATCTTATGACGTTCTATCTTATCGGCGCAAGATGGCGGTATCTACCCAAAGGAAGCAGCGCCACGATTGATTAGGAGATGATGGCGAACCCGGTTCGAGTTGAGCACAAATATGACGAATACTGCTTTGTTAAATTGGCAAGCACAAAACCAAAGAACAGACGCTATGCTGTGACCAAATGAAACCAAGTTGGCCAATCTTTGTATATAGATGGCTCTGAGAAAGGAGGCAGAGGCAAGATAGCGGAAACGTTTGATGCAAGCCTCGTTCAGATTTGAAGCGGTCAACCGCAATGTTTTTTTTTGTGTGTTTTTGTCGTGATGATGTAAAGCGTCATACGCTACACACGCTTCACATATATCTAGATCTTATCTGCTTATAACACGGAGCAAAGTGAGTACGCGTATGACCACGCTTGCGCGCAGTTTGTCATTCATTTATAACTGGAAAAATAAACTGCGGCGGTTGTTGTGACCGTCTACCGCGGCGTATCTAAACGAGCCTTAACTAATGCAGACTGCAACTTTGATTTATCATATTTTACCTCTGGACTGCTCTTGACTTTCCAGAAAGTTGCCGTATCTTTGACGTTGGCCTGCTGCATCATGTGAAGAAGTTTGATCTCACAGATGTTCAGCTGCTCCACGGGATCCTCAGTTTGCATGGCCAAATTACGCATAGACTGACAGAAGAAGAAGAAGATGAAGAAGAAGAAGGAGGAAGAGGAGGTGAAGAAGGAGGAGGAGGAGAAGAAGAAGAAGAAGAAGAAGAAGAAGAAGAAGAAGAAGAAGAAGAAGTAAGAATGATAAAAGTTACCCATCGTTATTAAATAATGACTTCGTAGTTTCCAATACAACAGCCAATGCGACATCATCATCATCATCATCATCATGACTGGTTTTAATATCGTTAAAAGTAACCACAAGATGATTGATATCGCTCTTGATATTGGAGAGGAGCTTGCAAGCGCTCTCAACATGCTCAGGATTTAATCTATGGCCATCACAATCATCAGCATCACCATGAATGTCACCATCACTACAAAAAACCTTCTTACCCCTCTGACGTTGATGTCTTTGAGAGTGTCCACAAGATGTTTGATACCGGATTTGAGGTTGGAGAGTAGCTTGTAAGCGTTCTCAAGATTCCTCTTCGCAGTGTCTCTTCGAATTGTCTCTTCGTCAAGATGGTCCTGCATCTGCTCCAATAACTGCTCTCCTCTGGAAAAACAACAACATAGAATTCATTGTCTTCAAACTTCCAAGTTTCCTCAAATGACAAACCCCTCTACTTATGGATTAAATCCATGATGTTTCCACCAAGAAACTCGTATTAAGGAACTATACAATTTACCAGTTAAAATGGGAGTAAATATGAAATATGAACTAAAATTGGAAAGAGATATTGACATAATTACAAATTATTTTTTCTTCAGAAATGGAGGGGAGGAGGAGGTCAGCGTCCCAATCCAACAAGAAGATTGATATAAAAAGAATCAGTGTCATAGGAAGCGCGATGGCTCAGTGGTAGAGCAATGGTCTCGTAAACGTCAGGTCCCGGGTTCGAAACTAAATCGATGCGATATACTACCCTGTGATAAGGCATTAATGCTCATTACCAAGTCCTTCGGAGAGGACTTAAAGCCGTCGGTCCCCTGATTACTTACTTACAAGCGTACATGCTTCCTTAGTAGTCAGGTAAAACAAAGTGTAATGGTCTTACTGTGACATTTTGCTCTCGCCGCTGTATTTGAGGGCCTCGTATTGCTCTAAGAGTTGTCTGTTCTGCTCCTCCAGCGACTTGCGTTGCTTCTCGCCGTTTAGCTTCTGCTGCTCCAGGTGCTCGAAGGTACTCTTCTGACTCAGGAAACGGGCCTCAATCTCCTGAAAATTAGAAATGGAGTGACACCACGGTTTTTTAACGTGTAAAATCTTTTTTGAGTTTTTAATTTGATTTGTTTTGTTTGTTTGTTTATTTCTTTGTTGTGCCTGATGTAGAATATTCATTGCCTACGAACTTGACGAAGGGATCCGATGTGCAAAACGACCCTTTCTGACTGAAGTCTGAGCCGCCGACAGGATACGGCTGCGATTTTTAGTCAAGGTCGCGTTCGCATTCTGGGCCCTGTTTTATGAAACTTGTTATGAACATGATAAATAACAAGTTACAAGAAATGTTATAAGCTACTGAAAGCGGGACTGAAAGTAGTGCACTTGTTTGACTGAGAGATAACTTGTTATAGAATTTAAGCATTTGTTGTTGATCAGAGTATTAATGAAACAGGGCTCTGGTCACCGTTTTACTTTTTCATTGCAGGAAAACTCACGTTGATGTCGGAGACACCGGTAGCATCTTTGATTCTCTGGAAAGCTTCTTCGTATGTGGTGACTTTCACCCAGTTGTCTTCGTCCATTTGCGACTGCCGCTTGGTATCTGAGGAAAGAAAGAAAGAAAAATGAATATATTATGGAGAAAGAAAATGAAGAATGGGAGGGAAAGGGAGAAATAGAAGGAGGGACCTAGGGAGAAGAAAGGGGGAGAGAGAGGGAGAGACAGAGAGAGAGAGAGGGAGACAGAGAGAGAGAGAGAGAGCGGGGGAAAAAGGGAGGGGGGGGGCAGACAGGCAGAAATACAGAACTGTATCAAAAGCAAGCATAAGGGAATAGACAGAAAGGCACAAAGAGCGTGAAGAGATAGAGATCGAGAGAGAGAGAGAGATAGTGATGAAAGTATATGCTCCTCTAGTACAATCATTTTAAACAATCTGACTTTTTCTTGTTCTTTAATCTGGTATTTTTATTGTACATTTTCTTTTTTGTGGGGTGGGGGATTATTATTCTTTTTTTTTTCGAACATCGACCAATGAGGTGAGTCCTTAAACAGAAATTTGTATTTTGGGGCAAGGCATTTTTTTTTTAAATTCATTTTCGTATACTCTTATTACAATCATTTTTGTCTGTTGTAAATGTCTATGTATGTTATCGTTTAATGTAGTGTTCCTTGAGATAAAATGAATAAAAAAGCAAAGAAAAAAAAAGAAAGACCTTGAGTTGCGTCGTCAGTCTGCAGTGTCGCACGCGCGCGCTTCTCTGTCTTCTCTGCCATCTCTTTCTGCCTCTCCGCTTGTTTCTTCATCCGGGTCAAAGTACGATCACGTGATCGTTTTGCTTCTATCATCTTCTGCTCCAGCTGTGTAAATTCGGCCTGAAGAAGAAGAAGAAAAAAAGGGAAACAAAAAAGATAGTCGTCAATGGATTTATAGACATTAGCCTCAAACAAATAAAGTACTCTTTTGTCTAAACATGCTAATTTTGCTTTGTAACGAAATGGTTCAATTATTATTAGACCTCAAAGCAGTGATATCAGATGATAATGGGAGTGATATAGAGTGGGTCCTGCCACTGAGGGCTCACTGGTGGTCAAGAGGGCAGCAGTTCCATCTACCCACACAGTTTGGCAAAACCCTGTTCCAGTTGGTCCAAAAAATGAGACTATTGCTTTGTTGGGCAAGCAAAAAGCAAAATAGTAAACGCCATGTTGAGTCGGACCGAGACCAAGTTTGACCAAACTCTGTGTATAGATGGCTCTGCATGCGCGGGGATCCACCGGAAATAGTTGGGCGATGAAGAAATGCATAACAACGAGGTCGAGTGGAAATGTGTTACCGGACTGTTGATCACAAGGTCCACGGTTCGAGTCCCGTCGCGGCACTAATGTCATTTCGCAAGACATTGATCTACATTTGCCACACTCAACCCAGGTGATGTGAATAGGTACCTGGGAATTAATTCCTTGAAATGCTAGAGCGCCGTCATGGCAGCCGTGCTAAAGCCAGGGGAGTAATTGGGAGCGCCAGGAGTGTCAAGTCTGACAGATATGAGCGCTATACAAGAACCCAATATTATTATCATTATTATTTATTTTTCCTTCACAATAATATAACTTGGAATTTCATACAACAAACGATTATTCGCTGACTCATCCAACCTCACCATAGACATAGTCAAACATACATGCTTGAAAAATAGATGGGATGTATGATTTTGGCCTTACGTTGCTCACGGGGCGTCGTTTTATTGACGTAGTACTGTATTGACGCGCCATGTGAGAGTGGCAGAGTACAAAATGTAATTGCAAAAAAAAAAAAAAAAAAATGGACACTGCACATATTGCTTTTCATTTTCGGCGTATGAGCCAACTTGCCTGATTAGCACAGTAATAACGAAATTGAAATGAAGCCTCGTGTTCAATGAGCAATAGAAAGACGATTTACACCCTTGTAAAGTCGGTATTAAATGAAAATCGTACCCTTGCTAAGTCTTTCTTAACATGAGCATCTTTGTTGATTTCTTTCAATTCATCTAATTCTTTTCGTTGCTCCTCCAGCGTTCTCTCCAAGCACCGCAGTTTCTTAGGAAGAGCAAGGCGTTCCTAGAGGGTGAGCGAAAAAAAAAACACATAATATATAGGTAAAACTTTCAAACATGTTAAATCTATATACAAATGTACCGTTCATCAGCATTTTTCAACATTTATTTAGTCATGTCAACCCTTTAAGTATATACAAGAAAAAAAAATTTCGCGTCACCCCAATCTTAAATCATCATAAGATTCATTTTGCATAATCCTGGCTCTTGTTGATTGCCATGAAGACACGTACGGCGAATTTGTTGGTGAATGTTGTGAGAGGGCAACGCTAGCGAACAAACAAATGACATTTTTGATATATTTCGCATTCGGATCGAAAAGGGAGCAGTGGGCTTTAAAGTAGACAGTTTAAAAATGAACGATTTAATTCAACGAACTTCTACCCAGAACAACAAAACAATACAAACATACCTCCTCTAGACATTGTAGAATTTCGATGTAATTTCGCTGTATCTTTATGGCCATGTCATGCTTGATCTTAGCTTTATCAAGGTTGTTCTCAATCATACGGATTGTCTGAAATAAGGGAAATTAAATCAGCAATAAATATAGAAAATGAAAACGTTTTCATCTGTAATATATGACTTCGCCTAGTCCATTGTTATCTTGCACACAATAGGTTGTTTCTCTTCTTCTGCATCTTCTTTTTCTTTTACACCATTTTGTTCTTCTCCTCCTTCTCCCTTCTTCTTCTTGTCCTTCAACATCATCTTCTTTTCCTTCTTCTTCTATTTCTTCTTTAAAAAAACAAACATACTAATGGTATAACAGATTATTTTCATTCAGCAAGTATTTAGTCTTTGCCACTCTCTACCCAGGGCTGAGAATGGAGACTTGAGAGGACCGCAAAATGCAGTTGAGATTGCCAATTTGCCAACTTCGTTCACACATAACTATGAACGGTGCACTAGTGTTTGGCGATTGAAGATGGTAAAACAATTGCCAGCTGTCCGGAAAAGTAGTGATCAAGCTAATTATCAATATATAGAATCAATAATAATAACAATAATAATAACAAGCAAAAACTACAGCAACAACAAAAATGAAGGCGATCAGAATTTCACTGAGATTTTTAGGTTCAAACACTGAAAAAAAGTGAGATTCTGATGGCGATTCAAAAATCGATGTTTTGATCTCACTACTATAATTTCTGTGTGTGTGAACCCCTCTGTTATTACCTGAGCCGCCAGAATAAGGCGCTAAAGCATTCAAGACACCAGCCCCCCCCCCCCACTGGGTACCCAATTGACTTCACCTGGGTGGAGAGTAGCAAGTGTGGATTAATGAATGTAATGAAGGTTACAAACGTATTCATCACCCTTCATCAGTCTCTCACCTGTTGGTCATGATTAGCTAGCTTTCCGTGCTTTTTCATGACGGATTTTTCCGTTGCCATGGACGCGTCCATGTCGGAAATACGTTGCATCTTCTGCAGTCGGTCGTAGCGCAGAAAGTTCAGTTGCTTCGCTTTTTCGCACACCTTAAGATCCAGTTCATGAATGGCACTCTGTGGGTTAAGTTCAAGTTCAAGTTTTATTTATCTTTCCTTTAACAATATTCCCGCAAGAAGAAAACACTCGCTATTCATTGAAAAAAAGAAAGAGAAGGAGACCTTGTGAAAAAACTTGGCTCGAAAAGGGTAAGGTCTCTAAAAAACAACAAAATAGTGATTAAATACCCTAAAACTAACTATAAACAAGGTTATAACTAGATAATAAGAAAAGTGGTAAAAATACAAACAATTTTAACAATAGATATTGGTCAAATACTAACTATACACATGGTTATAATTAAAGGTAATACAAAGTTTTGGTATGGGGTCATGAATTTGGTTCAAATGAACATATTGGAAGCATATGCGATTTTACAACTTTGAATATTCAATGATCGTTGTCGCGGTTGAAATCGAGTCTAAAGTGATGAAATTGTAAAACAATGAACTCTTTATGTTGTATAGCTCCCTCTCAAGACTGATACTGTCGCAGCTACCATGGAATGGCCGTAGGCGCTATTTGAAATATTTGAAATTTACCGGGAGCACCGGTAATTTTTTATTATTCAATTTCTCGAAAGCAGAAGTGTTTTAGGGGCTAAATTTTCTAGTGCTTATAATACATCCACAGGGGCGTCCAAATATATCACAATTTTAAAGAATTACTATCAATCCAATTTTCAAAATTTCCCAAAACTTTGCATTACCTTTTATTGTGATAAGAGATTATATGAACAAGAGGACCAATAAGACTCATATAACACAGGGTATAGATTGAGAAAGAGAGAGAGAGAGAGAGAGAGAGAGGGAGTGAGTAGTGAATAGAAAAGCTAAACCACAAGGGAAGAAAAAAAGCGAAAGGAAAGTATGCAGTTTTCTATACATTAATGAATAATTTGTAGAATAGATTGGAATATTCCGAGATCAATCAATCAATCAATCAATAAATATCAATCAATCAATCAATGAATATTAATACAGAAGGACGAACTGGGGTGAGACACATATTCATAATTAATTCCACTTCACTCATGCAAGTTGGGAACGTGTTATACTTTATACACAAAACAGGTAGAAAACATGTTTTTAGACATTGCAAAAACATTAAATGCGAATAATATCATGGAATTTAATCATGACCATGATAAGAAAATATCGTCAATTTATTGGACCCGATGGGTCGAGAGTAAGGTTTGTGAAATACACCCCTCTTGTCGAACAAGACAGTGTCGGGTCGAGCGCAGGTTACGGCACACAATCTGGAAAACCTACAGCAAATACATGTAGGCCTATATAAATCTCGCGTCTCCACCTGACAATTTTGAATACGAGATATATGATCATAAGAGTTCTTAACAAAAATTTGCGGGCGACATTTCGTCGTTGTATTGGCATATTTTCACTAATGTATATTATAATGTAACAAGATAAGCCTTTATAAATTATGAAGGATCATCTTGCTGATTATTTGAATTCAATTTACCAGACCTTTTGTGAAGAGGAGTCCGCTCGCTTTTCGTAAGGACCGCTATTCATAATTTGAGAAAAGGGTCATTATTCATAAGGGTCATTATTCGTAAGGACCGCTATTCATAATCGAAGAAGAGGGTCGCTAATCATAACATGAGAAGAGGGTCGCTATTCATAATACAAAATCGGGGTCGCACGGTTCAATTCATAGGGGTCCCTATTCATATTACGAGAAGATGGTCGCTATTCACCCTCTTCTGGTATTATGATTAGCGGTCCTTACGAGTAGTGACCCCCAATATAAATTATGAATAGCGCCCCTTCCTCATGTTTATGAATAGCGACCCCGATTTCGTATTATGAATAGCGGTCCTTAGGAGTAATGACCCTCAATGTGATTTATGAATAGCGACCCTCATCTCACATTTTGAATAGCGGTCCTTACGAATAACGGTCCTTATGTCTTTATGAATAATTTCGTTTTATGAATAGCGGTCCTTCACGTTTAGGAAGTTCCACGTTATGAATATCGGTCCTTACGACTAGCGAGGTTACCCCTGTGAATGTGGGGCATGTTTTCCCAAAGGTTCGTGTAACCCTACAATATAGGGGGGTGTATGTTCTCACGAAAGTCTAATAAAGTACATCGTAAACGGCTGCTGTGATGTTTTTTTCGATGAGTAAAATAGATCATTTGACTTGTGTGATTTGATTTACTTAGAGATAAACAAACAGGCTTTATGGACCGACCTCGGCAGTTTTGCGTTTTAGTGCTAACTGTTCCTCTTTACGACTTGACAGAGCTTGTGTGATCAACCTAGCATCTCCCTTGAAAAAAAAAGGAAACATGAATTTATATTTTATTCATTTATTGCAACCAAAATATTGGATTTCAAATACAAATAAATCACACAGAGTCATACATAACGACGGTAAAAATAATTTACACAATGAATGTATAAAGAGTAAACAAAGTGTGTAGTACATAAATGGATTAATAATTATGTGGTGGATATAATCAAATAAACATGCTCTTTACATGATGTATAAAATTGCTAATCATAATTGTCCTAATTACTTGCTAGATTTATTTGAACTCAAAAAATGGAATTATAATATGAGAAATTCAATTAATAATTTCTTACTACCGAAATTGAGAACATGTTTCAAGAAAAAGAGCTTTAGTTATTTTGGTGCGAAGTGCTGGAACCCTATTTCACAAGAACTTAAACGTGAGTTGTCATATTTGAATTTCAAACGTAATCTAAATAAGTATATGGAATCAAGAGCCATTGATGAGTAATCCCCGTCCCCTTTAAGCATTTCATATGTATTTTTAGTGTTTGTTGTATTTATTTTGTATATATTTATTTTATCATTATGTTGTATTATGTTGTATATATGTTATTTTGATATTGTATGTTTTTATGTATGCACGGCCCTACGGAAGAACAGTCCATGGGCTGAGGTAGGCCTCCGTGCATAAATAAATAAATGAAATGAAATGAAATGAAATGAAATCATGACACAGCATCAAATAAATTTTATGTTAGAACTAGATGTCAGTTTATGAGTACAATACTGCATAGAACATCAACACTAGGTAAGGTATACATGTAGGTATAACTAGAGCAACTTATGATGAACTTATTATTAAATGGAAAATGATCATGGATCAAATATTAAAAGTTACAGGTCAGAAATAGTACATGGATTCATAGTAAAAAGATGAAGTTGATTTGGAGAAATGGTGTTTCATCGTCCGTTGAGAGCCAGAGGGGCATTATCTCACGTACTTCTTACATACCTACTACACTCTCCCGACTCTAAATGGACGATATACAGTTTTAAGTGATCTTCAAGCATTATATGATTAAAAAGACCAGGGGCTTCTATTTCACTGGGCATTTTATAGTTGAATAAAGAGGGGTATATATTCATCTTCAGGCTAATGGGGGAGGTTGGGCAGGGGGTGAGTACTAATATGAGGGAGACTGTCTATGTCTCCTCTCCTAATCTAAGTCCTGGGTACGCCTGGATAGACCACTAAAATATTGAAACATTACCTGGAGGGTTTTCTGCGTAAGGGTTACCCTTGTTTGTTTGTTGTCTCGCTTGAGTATGGCAAGCTCTTCCTCATGTTGTCGTTTCTTGAACTGAGAACTTTCATAGTAGGCCCTGTGGTCACGCTCTAAACACAAGAATGGTTAAAACCCAGAATAATGATAATAATAATTATAATAATTATAATAATATTAATGATAGTAATAATAATAATAATAATGAAAATAATAATAATAATAATGTTATTACAATGATAATTATAATAATAATAATAATATTAATGATAGTAATAATAATAATAATAATAATATAATAATAATAATAATAATAGTAGCACCTTGTGAGTGCAATTGTGAAATAACCTTTTGCCAAAGTCATTAGTGTCGGGCTGGGATTTGAATTCTTAACCTTTGGCTTGAGAGTCAAGTGAATGAACCAATATATCACGACACCAGTCTTCCTCATCATCTCATCGCTGGGCATAGCCACCACTAGAGAAGGAGGTTCCTATGATCTTCTCTCCTCTTTTTTTCCCCTTCTTTTTAATTTTCCTTTTGTCTGTTCGATTGGATGGGGCACGTCCCCCCGCGCGCCTCACGTGGTTACACCCCTGTGAACCATAATGTAGGCGCTAACGAGTAATGTTAGTCATCTTCTTTCATGTATGTACAAGGGCGGGGGCGAGGGAGGGTGAGTGGGATATACTCCTACATGGACAGTCATAAAATTTATTGTACGGGTTTCCAGTATTTGGCTACCTACACTCGACTAAGAGTTTATTAATTGGTTATGAACAGTGGCGAAGCTACAGGGGGCACAGGAACGCGTGCCCCTCCTCCCCCTCCAATCGAAAGGTAAAAGACATGAAATAAAAAGAAGGACAAAAAAAAAGAGAGAAAATTTAGAAAGTGCAAATGACGAGACAAGACGCATGGACCACCTCCCCACCCTCCCCTTCATTAGTAGCCCTTTTTTCCCCCGAGTAAGATCAGTGCCCCTAATCATTTGTCTATTTTTCATGTATTTAATTGTCCAATTTACGTTTTGACATAGATATTTGTCTTGCTCACATCTAAACAAACGGCTCAGACACAGTTTAAAATGAACAGAAATAGGATCCAAAACATGAATACATTCTGTTGTTGACAAAATGATAATTGCACATAAAATTAATTTTCGTTTGGTTGTGGCTTGTAAGATAAGTTATGCAATTCAGTTGTCTTTGTGCATTGTTTACGTATATTGGTGTGACCATAGTTCGCGCGCTATATCAAAATGAAAGAGGAACCTAAAACTCCCCAGAGGCGAAATTTTCTTTGGAATTGGGTGTGAAATTATGAAAATATTGACAAAAGATCGGCAAATATTGCGGTCTTTTGCGTCGGTTGGGTGATATTTTGCCTTGCAATTATCTTATATTGATGGTCTGATCCTCTGATGATCACTCTTTTGTTGAATCAGCTGTGAACATGTTCTTACCCTTGAGAGCGACTTTACCCCGGTACTGCTCGATGTTGTCATAGATGGTCCATGCACTGGCCATCGGCTCTTGCCCTTTCGATGGACCCATCATTGGTGGTCAGTGATCGCGCTCGATGGTAGTCAATGACCAGGGTGAATAAACAGATATATATTTATGCAGGCAGGTTGGTGTGTTGTGGTGATGAAGGTGCTTGGCAGAAAAAATAGGCCTACTCGTGGAGCTAGGCCTAGCTGGAATTCGGAGAAAACTGTTTGAGAAACATAAATAAAAGAAGTTGTTTGGATCGAAATAACTTTTAATTGATTTGGCTTGTGAGATTTTTAGAATTTGTACCCTTTAGAGCGAATGTGACAAGATTGATTTTTGCTTCATGATTATGAAATTGTTTTTTATCAGCAGCACTATGGAAAATGACATCATGCGGGAACTCAACAAAATCATTACAATAATACATAATTGAAAAATTGTTTCAAATTGTGATCATTATCATTATCATTATCAACATCATTTTCACAATATTATCGCCATCATCTTCATCAAAATCATTATCATTATTGTCATAAACATAACCATCATCATTATCATCATAACTATTCCACTCCTGTCATCAACATCATCACCATTATTTTCATAATCACCATCATCCTCTTTATCATTCCCTAGTGGAGTGTTCCGGAGGAATCCAATCCAAGATCCAAGAAGATCATCATCAATAATATTATCACACCATTTCCACTGCAAAGTTGTCAACATCACCGCCATAGTCACCTCATCGTCCTTAACAGCATTATCCCCAATATTATAGGTCAACCATCATCATGATAATCATTATCGTCATCTTCATTATCACCATCATCTTCATCATCATAATCATCATCATCATCATCATCATCATCACTGTCATCATTATCACCATTATCATCATCCCCATAAGCATCACCATCACTGTTATCTTACCATGCCCCTAAGCTGGAATTTAGTTTGCCGTCCGCTTGCGAGCTGCGAGGCGCCAAAGCTTCCTATTTTCCCGCTAGTTTATATAGGACTCCAACAGCATATTTTTTTTGTTTAAAAGCCTCAAGCTCCTATAACGCGCACGTAGCAGTCAAGTTCAATATGCTTCAGACACACTGCAAATACGCTTGATGCGCGCATTCGACGCGCATTCATCACTAACCCAGTATTGTGGATGCGTAGAGAATAAGCGTATATTTCATTTTGACGCGTTATTTATGTACTGCTGTAGCACAGTATAAATGGTGCGCGCCCACAACTATTTATCGATTAGGCCTGCGCCATTCAAGATTCACACACACAAATTAAGTGAAATTTTGATCGCGAGTCATATCTCGCTTTATTCATTTTGCCACCGTTCATACTTAGGAAAAAAACCCTCACTTCTCGACTCATACGCAAAATGCACTGCTGAATAATCGCACTTTTAGTGAGATCGCGATCAGGGTCTCACTTTTTGTGTGAGAATTTTAAGGTTCACAGAAAAAAGTGAGATTCTGACAGCGATTCACAGATCGATTTTTTAATCTCACAAATTTTTGGTTCTAGGACAATTACCCCTGGACAATCATCCCCTGGCCAATTACCAGCGGGACAACCCCCAAGCACAATTACCCCCCAAAAATTACTCCCCGAGAACAACCACCCCCCATGACAATTCCCCCTGGAAAATTACCCCTACGACAATTACCCGCCGTGGACAATTACCCGCCGAGGACATTTACCCCCCGGAAAATTACCCCCGAGGACAATTCCCCGAAAAACTGCTTTGATTAAAACCAACTTATTATCAAGGTGGACTTCCCCTTTAATGAACAAGGGGGTAATTTTCGGGAGGGGGGAGGGCAATTGTCCTCGGTGGTGGTTGACCTTGTTTGCCCTTGAGAGGGGGGATAATTGTCCTAGGGGTAATTTTCCGGGGAATTTTTCGGGGGTTATTGTCCTTTGGGGTAGTTTTTCGGGGGTAATTGTCCTGATACCTAATTTTTTATGTGTGTGAATCCACTTTTGTTTTTAGATGATGATGATGGTGCCGCTATAATGACGATAATATCCATCCTCATAAAGGAAGTGTAGCCTGACGAGACTAGTGTCTTTCCAGTGGCCTGACTCGGGGCCAATCGGGTATGACGACGCGACCGCAGCAACCACGTGCAACATACGCGAAACCGAAGCGTGAGGAGAACTTCGGTCTGTTTCGCGAACGCTAGCGCGCGCTGACCATGTAGAGATTTAGTCGCAGACTACCTTTTAAAGGTAAAGACCAGGGGGGTTTTCATTAACATTTGGAAACGCACCTCTCTCAAAAAAATGAAATGGAAGCTCTCGCATTACCAATCATGTGAAAGAATATGTTTTGACTAATACGTGATGATACAAATTTTGCGGGGAAAGTCGGGAAACCGCCTATTAATTGATATATTTGGTAAATTATTATATCTATTGGTACCAAATAGATATCGCGCACGTAGTAGTCCCATATACATCTTTCTGTGTACAGTGCTTGTAACTTTACCAAGACTGGGCCAAATTTCTAATCATTTTGATGATTCCAGAACCTTGCAGTACACACCAATACTTATATGCTAGATGATCAACCTTTTCTGATCGATTCCGTTTCTTTCACAATGCAATCGCATGGCAGAACTGATGAAAGTCATCCCTCATTATCAGTATGACAGATATTAATATGTACATTAATATTTAGCTTGTATATTCAAATGCAGTTGTTCAAAAGAAGACGTAGATGGCGTTAACCAGTATTTGGCAAGTTACACTCCCTTAAATATTTGATGGACTTTGCTTCGTAGTTCTCATAATGCATGATGATACATGTACAAATCTTTTAAAATTGAAAGAAAGTCATCCCTCATTATCAGTATGACAGATAATGATATGTACATTTATATTTAGCTTGTATATTCAAATGCTATATTAATTCCGATCAAAGGTTATTATTTAACAAGGAATTCAATCTTGTAGTAATATATACTACGTAAATATCTTTTGACACTGCCGCCTTTTCTTGTGAAAATGACATTGTTCTTGATCGACTTTCGACAAAGGTTTTGGCAAATCAAGTCCATTCGTTTACGTGCAGTTGTCCAAAAGAAGACGTAGATGGCGTTAACCAGTATTTGGCAAGCTACACTCCCTTAAATTTTCGATGGACTTTGCTTCGTAGATCTCATAATGCATGATGATACATGTATAAAGCTTTTAAAATTGAAAGAAAGTCATCCCTCATTATCAGTATGACAGATAATAATATGTACATTCATATTTAGCTTGTATATTCAAATGCTATATTAATTCCGATCAAAGGTTATTATTAACAAGGAATTCAATCTTGTAATATGCTATGTAAATATTTTTTGACGCGGCCACCTTTTCTTGTGAAAATGACATTGTTCTTGACCGACCTTCGCCATGGTCAGACAAGGGCATGCTAGTCGGCGTAAGTTAATCCCTGCAGCAGTAAATATCTCATGTATATTTCACTTACACCATTAGTTGTCCACACCCTCTTACTCGGACCAACTTGCCACGATTAAGTTAACACGACCTTCCACCGACCAGCGTAACTTTTTTTTTTAAACATAGAAATAGAGGTAAGTGGAGTCTTATTGTTTCATATTATTATTTGAATTTTTACAATGTTCCCACAAAATTAATGGTGCTAACAAGCAAACATGAATTCTGTTGTCAAATATAAAAACAGAAAATAAGTAACTCATAACTAGTTTGCACGGAGTGTTGATTGAAAAGATATTGAACTAAAAGAAAAGTGAATTCGATATGGAGGGGCCTTAGGTAAATCAGCACTTGTAATCTATAAGCCCCACAGGTTATGTACTGTGATTGAAATAGTCTTTGAAAATGAATGGTTCCAGCAATGCTTGATCTAATGGATAAATTGTAAATACAGACAAAATTAATGTAAATTTTAGGAAATAAGTCGCATTAAAAAAGGGCAATGGATGTTAACGTTAAAATAGTAAAAAAAAAAACTTCACATTATTATTCGATAAATTGTATTTGTTACCCACTAATAAATATATTTAATTCTGGAAGTGAAACGAGATTGATCTAACACCTAAAAACGAATAGTAGCCTTAATGTATGGATATAAACAAGATATCGGAACTTAGACTTCTTTTTAAAAGAAAAAGGCTTTCTATTATTGCTTTCACTGAAACATGGTTAAATAATTCCATAAAAGATGAAGAAATTGAAATAGACAGATATGAAATCATACGCCGTGATCGATCCTCTGGCTCTGGAGGTGGTGTATGTTTCTATATCAGAAATGATACTGCATTCAATATTAGTGATAGTATAAGTACTGGAGATACGGAATCCCTGTGGATTAATTTGCTTATACCAAGTTCGAAACCAATTGTTGTGGGCGTTCTGTATAGACCTCCGAAAAACAATTTGTTTATCGGGAAATTGCCAAATATTCTTGATATATTAAAGAAGGATGACGAAATTATTCTTTCAGGAGAAATGAATATTTGTCTTCTTCACAAATCGCCACTGGCTAAAAAATATATTGACTTGTTGAGTCTTCACGGGTTTAGTCAACTCATTAAAGAGGCAACCCGCGTTACACCTACATGTTCTTCTCTACTGGTTCATGTTGGTTGTAGCAAAGAAAACAAAATAAGTCAAAGTGGTGTCATTGATCTTGTTATTAGCGGCCATTCTTTTACTGTCTGTACACGGATAAATATTAGACTGGCTATAGGGCATCACAGGACTAGTGATATCAGATCCATGAAAAATATACAGAAGAGATTTTCAATCTTCAACTATCTGTTGTTGATTGGTCAGGAATGACTGACTGTACAGATTTAAATGAGGCATGGTCAATATTTCAACATGTTTTTATCTCAAATTTGAATATGATAGCGCCACTGAAACGGATAAGAATAAAACAAATATCAGAAAATTGGGTGACTATATATTCTGTCCCTAATTCAAGAGAGAAATATAGCATACAAAAAAAATGAGGAATAGAGCAAAAGATGAGACGCTCTCTAAAAGATACAGGGTATTAAGAAATATGGTCCAAAGAGAGGTGAAAAAGGCTAAACTCGATTACTTACAAAACAAGATTCGAAAAAGCTTTGGCAGAATCTAAAAAGCTTAGGATTTAAAAAAAAGAAGAGAAAAGAACAAGAATCTGTCATTACAATCGATGGAGAATTATGTCATGATAAGATGGCCATCGCTAATGAATTCAATTCTTATTTTACAAATGTGGCTTCCAAATTAGTAGACAAACTCCCCCTTTCCAAAGACCTTTTCAGCGCAGACAATGATTGTATTCGTGAGTTTTACGAAAGAAAAGGTGTACATGAAAACAGTTTCGAGTTATTACCAATCAGTGAACAATTTGTTTTCAATGAGTTACGTAGATTGAATGTATCAAAAAGTACTGGGTTAGACATGATTCCATGCAGCTAAATTTCTGAAAGATGGTGCGAAGGTTTTATATAAGCCTTTAAGTTACTTAATGAACCTATCTATCTTGACGAGTACTTTTCCAGAGGATATGAAAATGGCAAAAGTGACTCCACTTTATAAAAAGAAAGATAAAACTGATGTTAGCAATTATAGACCTATAGTTTTTAAGCGTAGCATCAAAATTGTATAAAAATGGGTCTGTGTTCAAATTGAAAAATACTTCAAAGAAAATGATATAATTTATAAATTTCAATCCGGTTTTCGACATGACTATTCGACTAAAACATGTCTAACTCATTTGTGTGATTATTTGAGGACAGAAACTTCCCAAAGGGCGCTTTGTTGGTTTGGTGCTCCTTGATCTGCAAAAAGCTTTTGATACAGTTAATCATGGCGTCTTATAGAAAAAGTTACAAATAATGGGTTTTAACAAGGCAAGTTTAGAGTGGTTCAGATCCTACTTGTCTAATCGACACCAAGTAGTGGCCATTCATGATATTCGTTCCAAACTAACGCCTATAACATGCGGTGTTCCTCAGGGAAGCATTTTAGGCCCAATTCTAAATACAAGTTATATCAATTATATGTGTATTTGTATAAAAGACTGTAAACTATTATTGTACGCAGATGACAGCGTACTACTCTATTCAAATCCTAATCCAAAATATCATGAGGAAAAGCTCAGTGAAAAGCTGTCTACGTGTGTCGATTGGATGACTAGGATAATAAGCTTTCTTATACACTTGGGAAAAACAGAAAGCATTTTGTTTTGTTCTAAAAGTAGTTCTAAACAGTCATTTGAATTCAAAGTGACACACAAAAATCAAGTAATCAAGAGAAAAGAATCTGTGAAGTATTTAGGCATTGAGTTGGCTAGCGCAATTTCATTTCCATCTTTAGTAGAATCAGTTGTGAAAAAAAGCAAATTCTCGTCTGAATTTTATGTACAGATATCAAAGTTGTATGGATTTAAAAGCAAGACGTATATTCTGTTTTGCTCTTAACCAATGTTTGTTTGACCCTGCTATTAAACCCTGCTTGGTATAGAAACATGAACAAGTCAGATCAAAAGAAGTTGAAAATTATACAGAAAAAATGGTGAGATTCATCAACTGTTCTGGTCCAAGAACTCATGTTGGCTACAGCGAACTTTCTAAAGCTGGTTTTCTTGAAGTCAACCAAAGATCAAAACAAATCGTATGGCATCACGTGCATAAAATATATCATACTAGGTCGAATCATTATATTCGATCCAACTTCGATCTTGTTACTGACTTACATGATTATAATACAAGAAAAAGCCGATTCAACTTAAACTTACCAAAAAGAGAATTTAGTATTGGAAATTCGTTTTATTACATCGCCATAAAACATTGGAATTCCCTTCCTAATGATATAAAGGAAATAAAAAACTGTGCTCATTTTAAGAGAAAATTAAAGGCATACCTATCACTTGAGAGTCAGAGGAGAGAAACGAATGACATGTTATGTTATTGAAATAGCCTGAATACAGAACACTTTTCTTTTCTCTGCCATGTTCATACTTTTTAATTTTGTATATACTTGTTTGTTATAATTGTTTTTCTCTTCTTCTTTTCTTCTTCTTCTTCTTTTCTTTATCTTCTTATTCTTCTTGTACTTATTATCATTTCTATCAATATTATTTTAATTTTGTTATTATTATTATCATCAGTATTATCTTTAATAAGTTTGTTCTTATCTGTCTGTAAATTATACGATTTTAACTTATTGATTTTGTACATGTATGTCGGGGACCCCACTGGAAATAAGTTCTCGAGCTTTCGTGGGTTATCCTGTTCAAGCTGACTTAATTTTGATCTGCCATTCTTTTATATTGTTGTATGTTGGAGGCTTGGTGAATAAAATCAATCAATCTGTTCCCTGTCTTTGGATAAAATGACTGTTCATTCAAAGTTTGCACCGTCTAAAAAAAGAAGAAGAAAAAAAAAAAAAGATTCAGAGTATAGAATAGCCAAGATTAAAGATGACTTGCTTTTCATTTTCGAAAGTGAAGGATAGACTTTAACTCGCTGATGTTTAGATCATAAACAATTGGAAAACATGCAGTTGTTCTAGCATTTTAATTGTGCTTGTTTACATTATATTCTCTATTGACACTTGTCTTAACTATTTTGTTTACATGTATATCTTGTTTATTGTGATTGTTCTCTGATTTTGATCAATACAAATTTGAATTTAAAAAAGGTCTAGATTACTCTTACGCTCCACGACTTGTGTAAAGGGGAATGAAGCCAAAATACACGATCGAGTGTCTACTCTTGTCAACAATGTCAGAAATTTGAGGATCTTGAAAAAGAATTTAAATCATGAGGAAAATAATATTCAATGGATTCATGACAGATTGATCAGATCCCGTATTGAAACAAATACTTAAAGGTACTATGTCCCATTTGCAGGCCCCAAAAATGAAAAGGTTAAATTCCAACGGCATTTGAAAGACAATACTAATTTAGAACTTCCCTAAAAAAAGGGGGGCTTGAAAATGTCTTTAAGTGGGAAAATAACGACTATTAGTTGTCGAATCGACTTAGGAGCTATAGAGCCAGTAAGTAATAGTCTGATTTTTCAGACCATTGTACCGAATGGTCGTACGTTTTATGCTGCGCAAAGATTCAATCAGTTTAATTTTGGCCATTACAAGAAGTGGGTTATTGATGTAGACAAATGCTCATGTACCCTTTACAGCTCATTTTATGTATGCTATTACCAAAGATGAAAAAGCCAGTCAGTCACTCAATAGTGTCTGACAGTGAAGTCTAGCAAGTAAACGGGTTTCCTTGCATAATTTGAATATTAGGACACTGCTAACGTTTAAATTTCACAGATAGGACATACATGATATATTCATAATTCCTGCAAAGTTCTACAGAATTTGATGTCGGCTGCAAAAGGGACATAGTATCTTTAAAGCCCCTATGCAGGGATTAGCGGGCCTCAAAAACTTCTCTCAACATTTATCTGTAGCAGCAAGATTCGTTTTTGAAAGTATTTGCAGAATTTCAGATAAAATTAAAGACTCTGCATGTGGTTCTCTCTCTATGAGTGAAAATTAAAGCCCTCGTTACCAAAAAAAAAAAAAAACGTTCGAGAATTATTTGGCCAGGTCCTGATACCTCTTGCTAAAATAAACAACATTTCAATTCAAAGATCCTATTTATTTCATGTCACCAGATCATATTAATTACAAATGAAAATCACAGATAGACCCCTCGTTGTTTATGGAAATTTCGATTGTTGGAAAGCTGCAATCCCCTCCCACTTCAGAAGTAAATTTTCAGACATGTAGGGGCATGTTTTTTATGACTACCGTTAAAATGATGATGTCAAGTCAAAATGAATTGATTAAACAAATGAACAGGACTAATTGAAGTAACTTTTTGTTTATCTTCATAATCTACAGATTACAGGTGAATCGAAAAGCAGGGAATCAAACAGAAAGATGGCAACGACTGATGACTACAAGATCACCGCGGAGGAAGCATTCTGTTTCCTGCGCGACGTCTTGCAGATAGAATCTGCAGAAACCAAGCTTCAGGCAAACAAGGTCACTTTCCTGGATGAGTTCATCAAAGCTATGGGACATCACATCCCCTACCAAACTATCAAGGGAATCGCAACACCTGACGGTAACCGTCGCTTACCAACAGCAGCGGACGGATATCATCTCTAAAGTGGGAGGCCTTTGTTACCAACTTCAGATTTTCTGCTGGATGTTGCTGCGTGCCTTAGAGTTCGATGTTCATCTGGCACCAGGAGATGTGTTTCATATGAAAAATATCCACGTTGCTGTTGTCCTCAACGGCCTCACCTACCAGGGTTCAAAGCACTTGCTCGAAGTTGGGCTCGGCTATCCGATCTTCCAATTGATCCCGCTAAATTTTGAACACTCTTCACCTGAATATATTGATTCTTATATGCAATATCGGTTTGTGCATCAGCGAGAGGGTACGATCATCTTCCAGCCCAGCTCAGATACCGTTCCATCAACGGCATGTGAGTTTCCAGAATTCATCAACAACGGGTGGTTTTCCTTGGTCTTCATTCATACTGACCAATCTGTTAGTGTGTCTCATTTCGAATGTGCAATGATGAATGTTTTTACTGTAGTTAACGAGTTTTTTTTCCTTACCAGCTTGCGTTGCGTGGCTTACCCTGACGGTCGCCTCGTATGCTTCAAGGATTCAAAACTTATGTTGGAGGATGAAGCACACCAGATGCAGGTTTCTCACTTCCGGTCATATAACGAGATTATAGAAGCCTTCGCGCGTTATTTCCCTCAATTACCTGAAGACATGATCAAAGCTGCTATGGAGAATATTCAATTCAAATTGCCATAGGAAATAAAGGCCATGATCCATATATTATTGTAGCCTAGCAACGGGTTCTGACCACTTGACCGAAGGCCCGTGAGACCGAATGTTCCCGAGACCGCGCGTCTAAATTATGCCGCAACCCATCTATCTAGGCCGCATTTCGGCTGCGTATGGTTAACAAAATAGGCATCATTTATGTCCCATTCACTAGACAATTAATAAATAATCATAAAGACCCTAGTGCAAACAAATTCATAATGACATTTTTTTAGTATGCACCATTGCAGCTGTGGAAGTTATCATTAATTTTGCTGATGTTAAAGGTGCACTATAAAAGAATGCTCTTGGTGATACAAGTTTGTTTCATCAGACAATCAATAACTATATGAACTAAGTTTGCTAATACAAGGACTTACTCTTTATTTTAAGACAATATTGTACAAAATGTAATGGTTTAAATGAAAGGCATATTATTATTATTATTATTATGTTATTATTGTTATTTTCATTATGATTACTATTATTATTATTATTATCAGCATCAGTATCATCATCATCATAATCATCGTCATCATCACTATTGTTATTATCATCATTGTTATTGCACAAAATCTATGCTAATTAAAAGAACTTTCTTTACTTTGATTTTGAAAGAATGTAAGAATGTAAATATATGCATATACATTGTAGCTTAATAGTCAGGTGGCTTAGTGAAATTATCGTTACTTCCCGGATAAAAGCACAATTTTTGGTACAGGGCTTCCTTAGGACCTTTTTAACGATATTAGGGTAGGAGCCCCCGGCAAGAAGGGTGTGGGACAGGGGCGTCGCCTCGTAGTCCACAACTAATTTGTAAGGTAATGTAACATTGAGTTTTTGTTGTACAAACGCCATGGGGCCCCCAATCACACATATATGAATATTTATGCCGTGGGGCCCCCAATCACACATATATGAATATTTATGCCGGGGGCTCCTACCCTACCACCATTCAGCAGGTCCTAATAAAGCCCTGTACCAAAAATGGCGTTGTACAACAACAACTCAATGTTATATTACCTTACAAATTATTTGTGGACTATGAGGCGACGCCCCTGAACCACACCCTTATATGATATTCTTGCCGGGGGTTCCTACCCTAATATCGTTCAGTAGGTCCTAAGGAAGCCCTGTACCAAAATTGGCATTTGTACAACAACAAATCAATGTTATAAAATCATTTGGGGGCTCCAAAAAGACGCCCCCGCCCCTACACCCTTAAATTGAAAATTTTGCCGGGGGCTCCTAGCCTAACATTGTTTAGTAGGTCCTAAGGAAGCCGTGTACCAAAAAATGGTGCTTTTATCCGGCAAGTAACGATAATCGATAAATTTGACGCTAAGCCACCTGACTATAAATAAATCATATTGAAAGAAAGATTAATAATGAGAGTTTAAAGGCGCGGGGCGGGTAACGCCCCCTCCCCGCGATCGCATGTCTCACTGAAATATTCCTCTTCCTTGTGCAGTTAGATTTTAATTTTCATCTGTTTCATTTGGGACGTAATTTTGTATTAGAGGGGATTGTCTCGCTATCATCCTTTTACAGCAAATGATGTAAACAAAAGAAAAAGAAAAAGAAAAAACCCGTCTCATAAACGTTTTCTTTGTTAAATATACACACACACACACACACACACACACGCGCTCACACACACATACACACACACAAATATATATTATTTATCTTGCATTTGTATTTCCATATGTTTATTCCTATGACCATGTTTGTTTTATAAGTTAAGTTTTCTTCATTCAATTTATGAGAGTTGAAGCGCCTAGAAAGAATGTGTAAGAAAGAATGTGTATGTAACCAGGGGACCGACAGCTCCAAGTATTTCCGAGGGACTTGGTAATGAAGATTAATGCCTTACCAAAGGGCTCTAGCACATCGACTCGTTTCGAACCCCGCTTGACTTAAACAAAATAATGCTTTGTTTCCATTAATTTAAGTATAGGTACATACAATGTTATGAGTTTCAATATTATCTTCATGTTTCTCTTCTTTGTCCTATATCAAATTATTAAATTGATATCAAGAATATTTTCAGTAATTCATTAATAACAATTTCCTGGTGCCAGTAACTTTCTTTTTCAATTGCTTCCATTAATTTTGTTATTAATTATAATTCTAATTATTATAAGTATTTTTATTTTCATCATTAATATTATTGTTATTATTGTTATCATCATCATTAATAATATTGTCATTATCATACTTTTTATCACTATTGTCGTGACATTTTTCATTGAATAACATACAGTAATACTGTACAGTGTTAAATTGACAAATTCAAACTGATCGTAAACTTCCCCTACGTGGGTTACATGAGAATAAACTATCATTGTCAATGTCATTGTCATTGCATGATGTGACGTCTTCCTATAAAGAAAATTACGGCTTCCATGATTGTGCGACTCTTGGCTTTTTGATCGGGTATTTAGTCAATTTCTCGACTTTATACTCATCATTTGTAGTCCCATCTTATAAAACAAATAAGATAAAACATGTTTTTAGCTCGTGCATTAGTGATATGCAGTTTAATGCACTAATGCTCTCGATCTCGTAAACATGTGTTATTTGTATAATATTCCACGAGCTGATGAGCATATTTCATGAGTCGGCGCGAAGAGTGAAATATTCTCAAAGCAAATGCGATAAATCCTTGTATCCCACGAAATAAAATCCATTTCTTATTAATTGTATTTATGAAACCTAATATATTACTTCTCACCATTATGCATCCTTATGTTTTGTATTTCCAGGTTAGCTCAAAACCCTTCATACTCATAATAATAATTGTCCATACCTCATTTATACATAATATTCATACCTTCAAGCACCTTTGCAACCATCAAAAATCTTATTTAAGGTAACATTACTTAAGATAAGGGAGACGGAAATGACGAAACAAAGGCTGAACAAATTTATTCGGGAAATGCTAAGTAATGTCCACCGGACATATATATATTTAGTGCACTATATGCATTTATAAACCAATTTAGTTAATTGCGTGTCAGAATTAGTCACGACGACGTTTTATGCATTGAAGTATAGTTCAAAGGAAACTACATCGCATAGTTTACAAGAATCTTACAAAATATAAACATCAATTGCGTGTTAGAATTATATATATTAATTGCGTGTTAGAATTAGTCAGTACAACATTATTTATATTCAAGTAATAAAAGAAAACTACATCGCATAGTTTACAAGTATCTAACAAAATATATATAAGTTGAGAAAACTGCGTATAACAAGTGTAAAATAATTTTGAGTACATTCAAACAAACGACATGGAGTAACAATAATTATTTGGATAAATTCCTCTAACACATTACGGGGGTAGAGGGCTACGATACGCCAAAAATTACCAGGAAGATGATAGGTCCGAGTATCTTCCTTGAGGTACACCAGCAGAAAGTTTTAGCCAATTACCAAAAGTAGCAGGGCAATTCATGCATATACTATAACTGGTTTTGATATTGACCTATTGGTGTCTGCATCATATTTTACTTTAATGAACATACACGTATAGCTGGTATATGTTTTCGAATACATATTGATAAATAATGTATACATACGAAATTAAACAAGTGTATTGGATTCATAATAGGCGATGGAGGCTAGAGCATAACGTAGCTTAATGCACTTGCTGCAGAACCCCAATATCAATTACCGATGGCTGCAACCCACGAGACCAACAGCCCAACAGACCGACAAAACAAAGAACTACATAAGAAAATATGGAATAGAAGAGTGTTCTAAAAGTCCACGAGATAGACGGCCCACTGGACCGACAAAACAAAGAACTACATAAAAGAAGAGAGAAACATGTCGGTCTCCCCACATGGGTCGAAGCCAAACCAGAGTGCACCAAAATGTAGCCTTAGAAATTGTAAACATGGGGGTATGAAATTGCCTTTGACTTAAAATTCATCAAAATTCTGAACGGCCTCGCGTTCAGAGCTCACTTTTAAGGGACTAGTTAACATTGTTCAGATGAGAGAAAATGGTGCTAAGGTAGTGACTTCAATGCTAGATTTACATTTAAAGATAGTCTGAAAATTTGAGTAAAAGCAGACCATTATTGATGATAACAATTGAAAAACTGATCTGATCGATTTCTGAATTCTCCCAACTATATTATTATAATTTAACTAAATTTTTATGTTCAATTTTCATGAATAAACGGTTTGGAAAATTCAAAAATTGGTTGGGAGAATTCTCTGTTAGAGGGTGTCGCACAGTGACGCTTTCAAAGAAAACCATAAATATCTTTGTGCTTTGATAATTTTTGCAGGATTGTTTGCATGTTAGAGGGTTAGTAGAGTAGGAGGAATATAATAAGTAACATTTCCTACAAAAAATGCACAGTTTTTCATCAACCTCCAACAATGTTACCGAGTCAGTAAGCCACTTCTGATACTGCATGGTCAGGTAGGGTCTGCTCTCGGTCTGTATCTCACGACCGCTATGAGGAAGAGAACGACGACGTCGATGATAGCCAATAGTTTAAAGGTTGCGTCGTAGGATGAGAAATGATCCGCTGTCATGCCTGAAAAAATAACAATTGGAGAAATTTCAATAGACCATGTTGATTTGAATACCTATGACTTAATCCCTTAAGTTACAGCAATTCGATCACTCATTAGTGGTTAGTAAGTTGTGCGATCTATTATATTGAATTCCAGCAATTTTAAAAGGACATTTCTAAAAGGACAATGTTTGATTGCTTAAGGAAATATATAGAGTACCGAAGCTGTGACATCATCAAAAATCAATTTTTAGAATTTCTCAATAATGATTCATTTTCCGAAAGAGCATCAAAAATAAAGTCCAAATGTCGAAAAACAATTGAATATGTTTAGTATTGGCTGAGATACATGTATGACCATCCGAATAAATACATTTCAATAGGAAATCACTGTTATTTTGCTCTGGTTCGTAACGTTATATTCACTTGGTTATCGACATTTGGACAGTATATTTGATGCTCTTTCGGAAAATGAAGTTCAAATTAGGAAACTTTAAAAATAGTTTTTTGATGACGTCACACTTGACCACTCTATTTGAATGACTTATTTTCTTAAAGGTTTTTGCTGATTCCTTACCAGCCAAGTAGCCACCAAGAAACACCCCTAATCCGATAAAGACTTCGTCGACGGCATACGCGACATCAAACTTCTCGGGAGACGCCCTATCCTCACAACAAAGTTTGTTATCATCGATCTCCCTCCTAATGACATTGCGGAGATACATGACGTCACCAACATGGCGTAGTAGTTGACCAAATACACATCGCAGAGGAGAGCGGCGATGTTCGGGATTGTAGCGAAGAGATAGAGAGTGACAGGTTTGAAGAGCTTGTTGGTAAGGGCACCTACAGCAGCTCTGCTGATGGCATTTCCTATTGCTGCTGAGAAAGCTATGATAATGGTGTTCCGGACAGAGATTCCCTCTGCAGAGCATGGGGTACAAGAAAGGAATGCCAACCGCAATAGACCATGTAAAACGCGAAATTTAAAACAATTACCAGATTGAACCAAGGGTCCACGTAGAAATCAGATTGGCGAAGGCTGTTGGTGATCCTACAAAGAACACCGGTCTTGTCAGTGTTGTCCCCTTTATAGAATTGTCGATTGTAAAAAAAGAGAGAAAATCAAATAAAAAGAGAAAGTCAAATAATGTAGTTTTCACCTGGTAACCTTTTCAAAAACAAAAGTAGACATCATATCTTCAATTCTCTTCTCAGTACAAAGGCCATGTTATCAATACAGGAGTAGGTAATTTATTTATGGAAAAGAACTAAAGAAGTATCTTGGTATCCTAAAAATTCATCGTACGAAGGGTGGACAAAACCCTCGTCCCTATCCATTTATGTTTCCAAGGTGCAGACCCGACTCACCAAATAGAGAATTTCTGTAGAAGTCGGACAAAATATTGACGACAACAATTTATCATTTATACAAGACATCTCTTTAGACTAGGCAATCTCGGCTACAGCACACTGGACCTACAGCCCACGAGATCGATAATGTACATTGATGTACGTCTAGCGAATTTTCTGTTAAGCTATCAACATCATTGTCAAAGGCTCACAAGACCAACAGGCCACAAGACAGACATGTTGGTCTCCTCGGCCTTCTGATATCCTTTTTAAGGTTCACGAGACCGCCAATGTCGGTCCCATGAGACTATCGTATAATCGTATTGTGGGCTATCGGTCTACTGGGAATTTCTAGTCGAACTTACCTTTTGTGTCCTGACTGGTACTGCTGTTGCATTCTTCTTCCTCGGTACACTCTGGGAGTATACGTGGGATAATCTGAAAACCATTTCTCTGTGTGCTACTCTCATCTGATTCCAACTTAATTGCAACAGCACTTGGGATAAAATTTGCCATTAGAGCGCTTATGATGAGCAGTCCACCTCTCCAACCGTAAGCTTGACGTAGAAATTCACCTACGAGCGGTAACAGAACCATTCCGGCGCCAAAGCCAGTCGCACCAAGGCTGTAAAGTAGGTTGAAATTCTCCTTAGCAACACGGTGCAATGTCATGGTACAACATACCATTACCATACAATATCCAAGACCTGTTAACCATGAAAATATAACATGTGGGACAATTTAAATTGAACTACAAAATCTAAATATAATGCATAATCACTGTATGCAAGTTTCAAGTTTCAAAGTTTTATTTCCATTTTTAACAAGAATATACACATTTTGTACAATAAATAAATTACAAACAACATTTTACAAAGTAAAGATTTATTAGATGTATAAGAGTTTATCACGTACGCCATGTTTCAGCGAAGGCAGATATTAATGTAACATTCTAAACCTCTGATTCGGCAGAGCTGCGGGCATTTCGCTACTGGACCACTACGTCACAATTACAAGAACAAGAGCGAAAGCTATTGCATGGGCAATTGCTCTTCTTATGCGTTGAATACATTTAAAATAAGTGCACGTAATGTTCACATTTCGTAAGCGCAATAGACACGATCAGTACGCAAACTATTCCATTTGTAAATATTCTTATGAAGAATTTAAGCTTATCTTGGGGAATAAACATTTGTACGCTATGATAATGATGATGCAATAATGACATTATAATGACTTACTCCACCTTACTATTTTTAGTTTCAATATCATTATAGTTGAATTTGTTATTGTTATTGTTATTCGATTTGTATTTTAATTTGTTTTTTAATTTTCACGTTGTTTCCGGAAAGTTGATAAGAGTAAATAGAGCTCCGTATTAACTGCGTATGAAAATCTATAACTCAATTAACTGTTAGGGTAAAAGGAAAAGGTATTTTGAAATTGTTAGTAAGTCAATGTAAAGTTTCTTACCAGTTATTGAGAGATAGATTGTCAATTGAACGTTGCTGGTTGCCATGGAAGTCAAGGCCATGCCAATTGGAGGGAGACATGAACCCGATATCAGAAGCAGACGACGAATGGAATGGTGGCGATAGAGGGCAGCGATTATAGGAGCTGAATGGAGACAAAAATAATCTCAGGCTTATATGATTTGCAACTTTAAAAAAAACAATAATATACATCTATTTCAAATATAAATCATGAAACTACAAATATATTATGATAAAAGTAGTTTATTGTTTTTTTCCAAAATTTTTGTCTTGAAGTCTTGAATGAATTGATGCGTAACAGGGCATTCACAAAACAAGTGTGAAATACTTTCAACAGAGGATAAGCAAAATGTACATGTTAGAATTAGCTATGCCCATAATATGAAGATATATTTTGACCCCAAGTATTCGATTCAAAATTCTGAACTGAAAATAACGAAGTTTCGTAGAAAAGGAACATTTTAAAGTCCTGAACAGGTTCAGTTAAAATTGTAGCCCATTTTATTTCCGAAATCAGAACTTTAAGGATCTTTTCACTTGAAATTTGATGAACATATTTGCATACTTTGAAAACCTTCTTTAAGTTATGCAATAATTCTTCTTGGGGTGTCTTGCTTTCAGCTTGGTGCTGTAGGATACCATTTTTCCATTCTTTTGGAAGTGCAGAGATTAATGAGTAGTAGTCACGAAAATGACATTGAACTTTATATTTTTTAATAAATGTCATATGTGAATAAAATTTACCATGCTCATCCAACAAATGTCTTTTGTGATTCTAATATCTATCCAATTGTGCTTATAAACAACATTACCACCAATTTTAATTAGAGAGTTATTCCACAACACTTGATCTTGAATGTTTACATCAGTCAATTTAGGGGAAAATGTCAACGCACTCCAAGCAAGTAAAATTTCACGTATAAAGTGGTTCCTTACATTGAATATTTTAGGGTCATTAAACTTTAAAATACACAACCAAAACAAATCTCCCCCGAGATGTTTCAAATAGTATTTAAAAAAGCATTTCCATTTACCTGTATTTTCTACATCAATCAATCATTTTACCCAAGCAGTTTTCAATCCTTTAATAACTGAAGGAAGATGTAACATTTTTAATCCACCTTAATTATAATCTCCAATGATTGTACGACGGTTAATCTTATCTGGTTTTCCACTCCATATAAAGGAGTACATTAAAGAATCAATTTCGTGCAAAAATTCTTCTGGCGGCTTTGGGAGAACGGATACAAGATATACTAATTGAGAAAGGCCTAGCGACTTTAATACAGTGACTTTCCCTATAGGTGTTAAATCTCTCATATTCCATATTCTCAAAATGTTTTTTAATTTGTGTAATTTTGGAGAAAAATTTAATTCAAATATATCATCAAGATTAATAGAAAAAGAACACCTAGCAATCTATAGGGTTCATTGGAATATCTAAGTCTAGAAAAAGATATGTCGGGAGGGTGGGCTTTGTAATACCCAAGAGCTACTATTTCCGATTTGTTCCGGTTAATGCTTAGCCCTGAAAAACTTTAAATTGGTCTAAGATATACATAACAATTTTAATTATTGTTTAGGAGCGGTAAAAACATAAAAGCACCATAGATCTTACGTGAAACGGCCGATCGCGGCGAAAATTTGCACGCATGTCAAGTGAAGTGTATAGAATACTATGGTAAATTAAATTTTTTGAAAAAAAATCACTTATTTGCATATTTATGGTAATTTATGCAAATAAGGTCATACAATACACCTTTTTTCCCATAAATCATATATTCTTTATATTTAAGCATTCTTTTTCACTTCATGTATTCGTTAGACCATTTGAAACAATAATACGACAAAAAAATTGGAAGAGCAAGGTTATTCCTTATGTTATCTCTTGTTTTGATAATTTCTTATGTATTTCGCTGTTTTTTAAACTTATGTATTTTATTGATTTTGTTGTTTTATTTCATTTCTAACTACAATTCAACTATTTTGACTCCCAAAACAAACACCTTAACTTTAATTAAGACCCAATAACCATTGTTTTATCTCTTTTTAGGAAAAATGACATTTCCATATGTTTTGTACACAAATCACGAAAATGTGCGATTTTCGGGCTGACATGCAAAGACAAAATGTCACGTGACCTTGAACTGTACGTCCGATTTTCAAATAATTGTTTTAAAAGATGCGCAAGACTCGAAAGAAAAAAGTCAGCGAGCGGCGGGGCGCCATCCGTATGCGTTCCCGAACAATCAGAAAAATCGCGGAGGGGAGGTCATAATGGCCCCGGCCTTATTAGGGTTAAGGGATCTTTGAAAGTGTCTCGAAAGGTTAACTTTCTGATGAAAAGGGGTATATTGTCCCACGCTCTCAAAGAAGCCGCTGTAAGACGTTTTTCGGTAGATTAGAGTCTGGATTTAGAAACAAATTATTAGTATATATTTGCCACTTGTTGAGCAAAGTTTACGAGCTGGTGTATATATTTTTATAATATATATATATATTGGGAAGGTGCCATTAAGATATTCAGGTGCCACATGATTTAGAATTGGGAGACATATAAACAGAGATTAAAAAGAATGCGTTGTTGTAGAGTTAATCGGTGGAGTTCCTAAATCAAGGGAGAAGTATAAGTCCAAGATCCAAAGCTAAAGATTAATTTCGCGGCTCGAAAATTCAGTTGTGTGCGGTTGCGTACGGTGCAGGTATTCAAGAGAAGATCAGTACATCTAATCTTTTAGTAAAAAATTACGGGTATCAACAAAATTATTCATACTGCCTATATTCTATTTTGTAGAGTCGACGTGGTCTAGTTGTGAATGCGTCAGCGGACTGTGGATCCAATGGTTCTCGGTTCGAATCCCGCCGCGATACTAATGTTCTTTAGCAAGTCATTGATCTACATTTGCCGCTCTCCTCACAGCTGGTGTAAACGGGTACCCGGTAGGAAGAAATTCCTCGATTGTAAGAGCGCCTTATCAGTGTAGCTCGGCTAGTGCCAGGGTGATAATAGTACAGCGCTTTGAAAACATTATTATTAGAGCGATATACAAAATGTTACTGTTGTTATTAGTAGTAGTATCATTGTCTATGCTACTCTCTGTGAGGTGAAGACGACCATTTATAATCGCTTTCACGTCACCTCATGAACCATATACAAATATATTTGTATAGTTCTATTATACAAAGAGATCTTTTAAGTTATGAAATGTGACAGTTTGCACTTTTCTGATTAGAGTGGATGGATATGATTTTTTTAAATTTTTATTCTATTTCTGCATTTGACTGGAGCTCGGTTCCAAAAGGTACTACATCCATTTTTTTCATAATAATTTTTTTTTTGCATTAAAGGGATCCGGTACCTTTGTCTCAGATTCTGAAACAAAATCCTGGATAATTATAAACCTTTAGGTCAGTCAGGATCCCCATGACTTTTACAAGCCAATTATCAAGATACTTATGATTGGAAATCAAAACCTAATTTTGCGTTTTCCTAACGGTTTTCATAACACTACAGTCTATTGGGGAAAACGAGTATGGTAAAACCGGTCACTCAAAGATTTTTACTTTTTTGAGACATTTCTTGATCATTTTGAAGCGCGATTTTTTTGTAGGGCTTCAATATTACACCATATCACAGACACTGATGACACGTAGGGCCGTGCTTCTCAGAATTAACATTGTTAAACGATGCCTTTAATGTACACATTTCCAGTAGCCACATATACTGACAGTACCAACAAGCTGAATTTCCAAAAAAAGTAAATATGGCATTAAAAAAAAGGTACTATATCCAAGTTATGCATTGTAACTAACATACAGTATTCAAGATTTTCGGTTCCAAAACGTACTACATCTAATTTCGGTTCCAAAAGGTACTACATCCACAAAAAATTTAAAAAAATAACTTCATGGAAAATATTTGTACAGACTTAGATTTTTTAAAGATTGGTTTTATACTTCTATCATATAATAGTATAATCAGCCAAAGTATCATTCCAAACGGACATTGCTAACTACGATAATTAAAAATCGTGTTTTTCTCAGAACTTTGATTTATGGATGTAAGACCTTTTGGAACCGAGCTCTTCATTTTTCCATATACAATAACTGAATAACAAAGGACATAATATTATAAACGTAAGGTATACTACAAATATGCAAATAATAATAACTTTTTTCTTCAAAATAAGATTTATATATATCTATACATATAATGGTTCTAGGACAATTACCCCCTGAAAAATCACCCCTGGCCAATTACCGACGGGACAATTACCCCCCAGGGACAATTAACACCAAGGACAACCACCCCGAGGACAATTACCCCCGGAAAATGACCCCCAAGGAAAATGACCCCCCCCGAGGACAATTACCCCCTGAAAACTACCCCTTGGACGATTGGACAATCACACCCCTCCCAGAGGACAATTACCCTCCTGAAAATTACCCTCTTGACAATCACCCCCGAGGACAATTACCCCCGAAAAAAAATCAAAACTGACTCATTATCAGGGTGGACTTCCCCTTTAATGAACAGGAAGTAATTTCCGGGGTAATTGCTTCGGGGTGGTTATCCTGTGTTGTCCGGTGGGGGGATTCTACGGGCTAATTTCAGAGGTGGGGGTAATCGTCCTAGGGGGTAATTTTCCGGGGTGTGATTGTCCTGATACGACATATAATAACGAACTATCTATTTCTATAATATATCATTATGAACTTAAAGTATTACCCAAAATATCTGTGGAAAAGTGCAGGAGACCGTCATTATAAGCGACACTAGGATACTGGCCTCAAAAGAAAAATCTTATGGTGAAATTTAAATGAAAATGTGTTCTTACGATCTGTGTGTATGAGTTTGTGAGTGTGAAGTCATACAAACAGATATTAAATAGAATGTGTTGTTGAAGAGGTAACCGGTGAAGTTCCTTCATCGAGGTAGAAGTATAAGTCCGAGTTCCAAGGCCAAAGAATAATTAAGCGGCTCGAAAATTAAATTGACAATGTGTGCGGTTGCGTACGGTGCAGATATTCAAGAATAGATCAGTGCATTGAACGAACATTTTCAGCCAAAATCTTTTTTCTGAAATGCATAAAAACACTGGTGGGCCCTATAACATAAATTTCGGGCACTTTGAGCACCGCTGTTCGAAAGAATCAGTCGGTGGCATCGGTTATTAGCAATACATTTAACTTCGGAATCCCCAATAAAATTCATGTGAGCACCATTTCCCTGTTAGAACCGTATATACTCCCAACAGTGAGGTATAGTTTATCATTGTGTAAGCGAATCATCATGCAGGATACTTTAAGAGATAATTTGGCCGAGGATTGGAGTGGTCGTAATAGCAAGAGTTGAGATTCGAATTCTCACCTGGAAAGCTGCAGAATGCAGTGAAGAGACCAAGAGCAATTCCGATATCCGTCGATGTAGTTCCAAGACTAATGTTGATATCTTCAAAGGAGATTCCAATGGTCTTGACAATACCCACCTGCCCGGATGTCCTTAGGAAGGTACACACAACCAGAGGTAAACTTGGAGAAGTTAAAATCTCATAAAAACGACCCATGATATGCTATGATCGAATGAGCAAAAATCAAAAGTCGTGCTGCACTTTAATTGGTAACTGGGTAAACATATACGACAAGTAAAATAGACGTGCAGAACATTGACAGAACTCCATTAGTATCAGTGTACCATTTGTCTGTTTGAGCACTAATTTTCTAGTTCAATTGGCATGCTTAGTTTATACGGTTCAACAGTAGTGCAAAACTTTGCCCGAAGAAAAAAAGCTACGAACGCTCCAACACGCTCTTGAATACATGTATGTAGTTTCTTTCAGCAGATAACTAACCTCGATCGCTGGAAGCCATGATTTGTATTCTACATTTTATTTATTCAGTGCTTGAAAGAATAATAGCTTCAATCCCTAGTCTTTTAGAAGAAATTGCTCGCGTGGATAGTTCTATAGCAATCACAAAGAAACACATCGAGCGCGGATAACGTTTTCTTTTTTGGCATCACCTTGGACTGGAATATTAAAAGAGAACTGAATCACTGTAGCCCTGGGTATCTGCCTGGGGGTGTGCAGGTGGACCACTAAATCGGGCTTTCCCCCACTATTATATTAATAGTGCAGTGTTTTTTAACGGGGTCCCCATTTAACGTCCTATCCGAGGGATGGAGTGTTTCCAAATCTTAGCATAGCCTGTGTCTATGTAACAGGAGAGGGGCACGTTAGCACACAACACAGGCTTCAGTCATCCGTCTGGTTTGGATTCGAATCTACGATCTTTGGTTCGACAGGCAAACGCTTTACCGACTGAGCCAAATATAAAAATAACAAGGCCTCCTTTTGTTTAACTTTTTTTTGTACTTGACATGATTCCCCTAGTATAATTATGTTTTTAAAATTATGTAAAATGTGACTTTCAGTGATTTGAATCGTCCTCTTTTAAATACCCAATAATTAAACCTATTCAGCCAATAATTAACTTCCTTTCTTCGACAGCCGTCACCTCTTTTGGGGAATATTTTTTCTCTCCAAAATCACACGCTTTTCGCCATGATAATGTCAAAAGCTCGAGGCAATTCTTATTGTCGCCGGAAATGTGATGTCCGGGTGAAAGACGTGCGGAAACTGTCTCATGTATGAAGGAAGAGATTAAACAACCGACTACTAACATTACAAACGCATTTTCATTATTTCATGATCATAACAAGTACACTTTGATTATAAAAAAGAAAATGTGCCCCTGTTCGTCCTCTTTATATATACGAAGGGCACAAAGGGTATATAAAAAATATGACGACCTCCATTTTGTTTCTTTGCCTGTCAGATAATTCTGGGGAAATAAGTACCATAAAAATCGAATGACCTTTTGACTTGTTATAAAATTTCAGGCCTCAACCTATCCCGCCAGAGAATCCGGGATCCCCCAATGTTATTTTGTATACATTTTTATAAAGAGTTTCTTGCATAAATCCAATCTGAATACAGCCCTTGAAGTTTTAGTCCAGCATTGAATGGATGTTTTTTATGCATAAATCATATTAAATGAAAAGTGACTTTAGAAAATAAAGACTATAATTAATATGATTCTCGACATAATACCTTCCAAACTGATCGCAGCGATCGCTAATTATGAGAGCTTAAAAAGTAATACATGTAATATGATAGCAGGGCCCCTTTACTGATGTTGTCACCGTACACAGGCTTTACCCCCCCCCCCCGCGATCACAAGGTATATTGTTATCGTTATTATCATTATTACTATTATTATTATTATTATTATTATTATTATTATTATTATTAGCACCATCAGCCAAGTCTATACTCATCAAAGGACTAAACCTGAAGTGGCCAGAGTGGCAATGCCTAAATCGAATGCGGACGAGAATGGGGCGGTGTAAAGCCATTATGGCAAGATGATGGGCTATGCCAATGAAGATTCAATTCAATTCAAATTTTATTGATTAAAATCCAAACAATTAGGATCATTCTAATTTTTCAAAAATACCATTGGATAACAAATTTCAAAATTATAGTGTAACAAACATAGATAATTGAGTGTAAGAGTAAAGATGCTGACAATAACCAGGAATGACAAAAAATGACGTACTCCTAAATTACGTACTCCTGCATGTCTCTTCTGGAATATAATGCAGGGATGAAAATAAATTAACTTACTCTTAATACTTTTTACAACTATTTTTTTCTTCAAATGAAATGTAAAAAGAAAAGAGAGAGAAACAGAAGTATGAAGAAGATACTCTCTACGACTGCGGGGAAACTCAGACGATGGACCACATCTTGCAGTGCGGCGGACGGATTTCACAGATGAAGACCTGGCCCTTGTAAATGAGACGGGCGATGGAAGAACTTAACTTAGTAACTTTAAATTAATCTTGATCTAAGGAGACATGAACTAACGAACGATTATTATTACTATTATCATCATTTTCATCATCATCATCATTCTTATCATTATTATTATCACCATATTAATTGCACAAAATCTATGCTAATTAAGTTTTATTAAGTTTTATTTTGAAAGAACATATAGCTTGAAAGAATCGTAATATTGAATGAAAGATAATATCATATATTGCCAATCAAAGTTTAAAGGCGCGGGGGTGGGTAACTCACAACCCTGCCCCCCCCCCGCGATCACACGTTTCATTGAAGTATTCCTTTCCCACGTGCAGTTAGATTTTTTAATTTTCATCTTTTTCATTTTTTATTTGGGACGTAATTTTTTTTATAAAGGGGATTGTCTCGCTTTCATCCCTTTACAGCAAACGATGTAAACAACAGCAACAGAAACAAGAAAAGAAAAACAAAACCCGTCTCATAAAGGTTTTTTCTCTTATATAAATATACACACACACACACACACACATATATATGAAATATTTGGCTTACATTTGTTTTATAATGTAAGTTTTCTTCATTCAATTTACGAGTGTTGAAGCACCTAGAAAAAATGTGTAAATTCAGCGAAATATAATTTCATTATTATTTTTGTTCAGTTCAAGAATGTAACCAATAGCAAACCTGTATTCAAGTCACGTGTTAATGCTTTAATTTTTTCCATCGCGCCTGGCTACGCAATTTTTGTGCAGCAGCTATGCAAGTTGTGAGCAGCACTATATGCAAGCCCTGTGCAGCACACTTAACCCACGCATATCTTGATGCGTTCAAAGCATATTCAGACGCGAGGTTATTTCATATGGCATGATGATACGTATACACCGAGACGCGCATTGTAAATGTGATTGTGATGGGGTTGGTTTTACCTGACTGCTAAGAAATCATGTGTATGCTTGTAATTAGGTAACCAGAGGACCGACAGCTTTGACTCCTCTCCGAGGGACTTAATTGGTAATGAGGATCAATGCCTTACCAAAGGGCATTAGCGCATCGACTGGTTTCGAACCTCGAGATCTCCCGTTTACGAGACCACTGCTCTACCACTGAGCTATCGCGCCTATTGTGTTTGGCTGTAAACAAAATAATGCTTCTTTTCCATTAATTTAAGTGTGTCTACATAAATTGTTATGAATTCAATATCATCTTCATGTTTCTTTTCTTTGTCTTATATCAAATTATTAATTGATATCAAGAATATTTTCAGTAATTCATTAATTCAAATAACAATTTACTGGTGCCAGTAATTTTTTCTTCAATTGCTTCCATTAATTTTGTCATAAACTATTATTATAATTAGTATCATCAGTATTTTTATTATTATTATTATTATTATTGTTACTATTATTATTTTTGGCGTCTCTGAAACTGCTACCAAGCGGTTTGAATCTTACATCACTGGACGATATCAACAAGTGATCATCGATGGCTCACGATCCGATCCTACCCTGCTTAGATGGGGGTGCCAGAAGGTTCCGTCGTCGGGCCTGTACTGCTCACTTGTTATACGACACCCTTAGAGGACATCATTCATTCCCACGGTTTCTCCTCATTGATATATGCCGACGACACCCAACTATATATTACTGTTAAGTCTGGACAAGTTCTTCAAATGTTACAGAAACTGGAAGATTGTCTTCATGTCATTCGTTCCTGGTTGACTGAAAACTTTCTGCTCTTGAACGACAATATGGAAGTGCTGCACCTGTTCTCTCACCGAAGAAATACCACAGAACTCCCTCCGATTCAAATCACCAATGGTTCTATAAAATCCTACCTCTGATCAAAACCTTTCAATGCGCCCCCATATCAATAGTATCTGTCGTAAAGCACCCTTCGCTCTGAGAAAAATTGGCACAATTCCTAAATAATCCAAGTCATCCCCTGAAACCCTCGTCCACGCATTTATCAGTTCTCTCCTTGACAGTGTAATAGCCTGCTCCATGGAATTCCGGAAAAGGATATGGCCAAGGAGCAGAGAATCCAAAACTCTGCAGCACGTCGAGTTTCTCTCACCAAAAAACAAGACCATATTACACCAACTCTTAAACAATTGCATTGGCTCACCATTAAACATTTCGGGTCCAGTTCAAAGTTCTTCTTTTAACTTTCAAGTCTATACATGGTCATGCCCCAAACTATCTTTCTTCGTTCTGCAAATTAAACTCTCTTGACAGTTAAAAAGGCAACAACAAAATACTTTGATGATATGTCATATTCATGCTCTGCTCCACGTTTGTGAAATTCTGTTCCAGCCTCCATTCGTTGCATATCTGATATTACTTTGTTTAGATCAAAATTAAAAACCAATCTAATGGAAAAGGCATATTCAACCTAGTTCTTAAATTGTTACCTTACCTTATATGTTTGAAAATTTCACTTTTGTTCTCTTGTCATTTCTCTGTTGAATTTTACTTGCATCAATATTGTAAAGCGCTTTGATATAAATCTTTTATGAAAAGCGTTATATAAGTAGAAGTTATTATTATTATCATTATTTGTATCATTATCATATTTTTTTATCACTATCGTCGTTAGTGAAATTCGTCATTGATTAATATATAGTACACTGTACAGTGTTAAATTGACAAATTCAAATTGATCGTAAACTTCTCTAATACCCTGATGTGGGTGACATGAGAATAAACTGTCACTGTCATTGTCATTGTCATTGCAAGATGTGACGTCTTCCAATAAAGAAAATTACGGCTTCCATGATTGTGCGACTCTTGGCTTTTTGATCGGGTTTTTAGTCCATTTCTCGACTTTATACTATATTGTAGACCCATCTTATACAACAAATAATACTTGTTTTTAGCTCGTGTATTAGTGATATACACTGCACTTAATTCACAATGAGACGGACAATGAACTCGACAAGTCTCGTCCATTATCTTACTGTGACTTAACCTGCGTGCAGTGCATATTCAGTCCAATGCACTCGCAAACATCCATTATTTGTATAATATCCCACGAGCTGATGAGCATATTTTGAGTCGGCACGAAGAGCGAAATATTCTCAAAGCGAATGCCCCAAATCCTTCTATCCCACGAAATAATGCCATTTGTTATTAATTGTATGGAACCTAATATCTTACTTTTACCATTATACATCCTTATGTTTTGTATTTCCAGGTTGGCTCAAAACCCTTCATACTCATAATAATAATTGTCCATACCTCATTTATACATAATATACGTAACTTCAACCACCTTTTCAACCATCAAAAATCTTATTTAAGGTTACATTACTTAAGAAATTGGAGGCTGAAATGACAAAACAAAAGCTGAACAAATTTATTAGGGGAATGCAAAATAATGTCCAGCGGACATATATACATTTAGTGCATATGCATTTATAGACCAATTGCAACTAACAAAATATATACAAGTTGAGAAACTGCGTGTAACAAGTGTAAATAGTTTGGAGTACATTTAAACAAACGAAAAAGAGTAACTATAATTATTTGGATAAATTCCCCTAACACATAACGGGGGAAGAGGGCTACGACACGCCTTATAATCACCAGGAAGATGATAGGTCCGAGTATCTTCCTTGAGGTACACCAGCAGAAACTAGCCAATTACCGAAAGTAGCAGGGTAATCCATGCATATTAATATTATAACTGCTTTTAATATTGACCTATTGGTGTCTGCATCATCTTTCACTTTCATGAACATACACGTATAGCTGTTATATGCTTTCGAATACATATTGATAAATAATGATCATAGACGAAATTAAACAAGTATATTGGATGTTTGGATTCATAATAGAGGATGGACACTAAAGCATAATGTAGCTTAATGCACTTGCTGCAGAAACCCAATTTCAATTACCAATGGCTGCAACCCACGAGACCGACAGCCCAATAGACCGACAAAACAAAGAACTACATAAGAAAATATGAAATAGAAAAGTGTTCCAAAAGTCCACGAGATGGACGGCCCACTGGATCAACAAAACAAAGAACTACATAAAAGAAGTGAGGAACATGTCGGTCTCCCCACATGGGTCGGAGCCAAACCAGAGTGCACCAAAATGAAGCCTCAAAGACCCTGTCCGAAGTGAAAAATGAAATAGATGAATTATATATCAAAGGAAAGCTGACAAGCCATAGATTACAACAATACCAATTATATGCTACTTTAGTGCCTGTCAGACGAGTAACAGCTCTCTGAAAACTCGAAATCTAAAGCTGTGGAAGTCGGGAGTTGTTGACCTAAAAAACTAGCTATCGAACTGATGACATCACCATATGTGGAGTACGCATATTCACAATGACTTTGCATTAATTAAGCACGGCTCTGTAACTGCGGCAGATTTGACCCCTGTTGACCTGTAATTTGGAGAGAGGTGCGGGAAAAAAGGTTTTAATTCGCTTTTGTGCAATACTGAAAGGTAATTTTTTTTGAATTCCTTTACATTTGTATTATATGTTCATTCAGCTTTCCATTGATAACAAGTTGTATTTTCATCGGATGGGGTCTTTAAAAATTGTAAACATGAGGGTATAAAAATTGCCTTTAACTTAAAATTGAGCAAAATTATGAACGGCCTCGCGGTCAGAGCTCACTTTAAAATATGTCTGTAAGACACTTCTGATACTTCATGGTTAGGTGGGGTCTGCTCTCGGTCTGTATCTCACGACCGCTATGAGGAGGAGAACGACGACATCGATGATAGCTAATAGTTTAAAGGTTGCGTCGTACGATGAGAAGTGATCCCCTGTCATGCCTGAAAAAATAAAAATTGGAGAAATGTCAATAGACCATGTTGATTTGAATACCTATGACTAAATCCCTTAAGTTACAGCAATTCGACCAATCATTAGTGGTTAGTAAAATTGTGCGATATATTATATTGAATTCCAGCAATTTTAAAAGGACATTTCTAAAAGGACAATGTATGATTGCTTAAGGAAATATATAGTACCGAAACTGTGACATCATTTCAAATCTATTTTTAGAATTTCTCAATTTGGACTTTTCCGAATGAGCATAAGAAATAATGTCCAAATGCCGAACTCCAATTGAATATGTTTATTATTGGCTGAGATATGACCATCCGAAAAAATACATTTCAATAGGAAACCACTGTTATTTTGCTCTGGTTCGTAATGTTATATTCACTTGGTTTTCGACATTTGGACAGTATTTTTGATGCTCTTTCGGAAAATGAAGTTCAAATTTGGAAAATCTAAAAGTAGGTTTTTGATGACGTCACACTTGACCACTCTATTTAAATGACATATTTCTTAAAGGTTTTTGCTGATTCCTTACCAGCCAAGTAGCCACCAAGAAACAGCCCCAATCCGATAGAGACTTCGCCGATGGCATACGCGACATCAAACTTTTCGGGAGACGCTCTATCCCTCAGAACAAATTCTCCCACCATCGATCTCCCTCCTAATGACATTGCGGAGATACATGACGTCACCAACATGGCGTAGTAGTTGACCAAATACACATCACAGAGGAGAGCGGCGATGTTCGGCATCGTAGCGAAGAGATAGAGAGTGACAGGTTTGAAGAGCTTGTTGGTAAGGGCACCTACAGCAGCTCTGCTGATGGTATTTCCTATTGCTGCTGAGAAAGCTATGATAATGGTGTTCCAAGCAGAGATTCCCCTTTGCAGAGCATGGGGTACAAGAAAGGAATGCCAACCGCAATAGACCATGTAAAACGTGAAATTTAAAACAATTACCAGATTGAACCAAGGGTCTACGTAGAAATCAGATTGGCGAAGGCTGTTGGTGATCCTACAAAGAACACCAGTCTTGTCAGTGTTGTCCCCTTTATAGAATAGTCGATTGTAAAAAAAGAAGAGAAAGTCAAATAATGTAGTTTTAACCTTTTAACATTTTTTAAAACAAAAGTAGACATCATATCTTCAATTCTCTTCTCGGTAATTTATTTATGGAAAAGAACTAAAGAAGTATCTTGGTATCCTAAAATGTCATCGTACGAAGGGTGGACAAAACCCTCGTCCCAATCCATTACTGTTTCCGAGGTGCGCACCCGATTTACCAATTAGAGAATTTCTTTTAAAGTCGGACAAAATATTGTCGACAACAATTTATCATTTATACAAGACATCTCTTTAGACTAGTCAACCTCGGCTACAGCACACGGGATCTACAGCCCACAAGATCGATAATTTACATTGATGTACGTCGAGCGAATCTTCTGTTAAGCTGTCAACATCATGGTCAAAGGCTCACAAGACCAACAGGCCACAAGACCGACATGTTGGTCTCCTCGGCCTTGTGATATCTTTTTTAAGGTTCACGAGACCGCCAATGTCGGTCGCATAAGATTGTAGTTCCGTGGGCTATCGGTCTACAGGGAATTTCTGGTCGAACTTACCTTTCGTGTCCTGACTGGTACTGCTGTTGCATTCTTCTTCCTCGGTACACTCTGGGAGTGACCTTGGCATAATCTGAAAACCATTTCTCTGTGTGCTACTCTCATCTGATTCCAACTTAATTGCAACAGCACTTGGGATAAAATTTGCCATCAGAGCGCTTATGATGAGCAGTCCACCTCTCCAACCGTAAGCTTGACGTAGGAATTCACATACGAGCGGTAACAGAACCATTCCGACGCCAAAGCCAGTCGCACCAAGGCTGTAAAGTAGGTTGAAATTCTCCTTAGCCACACGGTGCAATGTCATGGTACAACATACCATTACTATACAATATCCAAGACCTGTTAATCATGAAAAGATAACATGTGGGACAATTTAAATTGAACTATCATATCCAAATATAATGCATAATCACTGTATGCAAGTTTCAAATTTTCATGTTTCAAGTTTCAAGTTTCAAGGTTTTACTTCCATTTTCAACAGGAATATACAAATTATGTATAATAAATTAATTACAAACAACATTTTACAAAGTATAGATGTACAAGAGTTTATCACGGACGCCATGTTTCAGAGAAGGCATATATTAATGAAACATTCTAAACCTCTGATTCTGAAGAGTTGCGGGCATTTCGCTACTGGACCAATATGTCACAATATATACAAGACAAGAGCAAAATTGCATGCTTCGAATACATTAAAAAATAAGTGCACGAGATGTTCACATTTCGTAAGCGCAATAAGGCACGATCAGTACGCAAACTATTCCATATGTAAATATTCTTATGAAGAATTTAAGATTTTCTTGGGGAATAAACATTCGTTTGCTATGATAATGATGATGATGAGGAGGAGGATTATAATGTCTTCCTCATTACCATTACTATTATTAGTTCCAATATCATTATAGTTGATTTTGTTATTGTTATTGTTATTTGATTTGCATTTTAATTTGTTTTTTAATTTTCACGTTGTTTCCAGAAAGTTAATAAGAGTAAATAGAGCTCAATAATTAATTCACTTCCGTATTAACTGCTTATGAAAATCTATAACTTAATCAACTGTTAGGGTAAAAGGAAAATGTATTTTGAAATTGTTAGCAGGTTCAATGTACAGTTTCTTACCAGTTATTGAGAGATAGATTGTCAATTGAACGTTGCTGGTTGCCATGGAAGTCAAGGCCATGCCAATTGGAGGGAGACATGAACCAGATATCAGAAGCAGACGACGAATGGAATGGTGGCGATAGATGGCAGCAATTATAGGAGCTGTATGGAGACAGAAACAATCTCAGGCTTATATAATTTGCAACATTTAAAAAATAAATAACTGATATATATATATTTCAAATATAAATCATGAAATTACAAATTATATTATAATAATAGTAGTATTATTGATTGTTTAGGAGCGCTTAAAACAAAAAAAGTACCATAGATCTTACAAATTAACAGATTGTGAAGAGAAACATAAAAATCATAAAATAGGTAAATCATAAATGTAATACTGAGAAAAGAAGTTGTCTTAAAACCCCTCTGCACTACTTATAGCTACTTGCGCCCTCTATATAGCAAACAATGCCTAAGCGGTGACCGTTGGTCCCCCATTTTCTTATTGAGAGCTGATTTTATGAGATAACCACCTGTCAGTGACCATGCAGGGAGGTCTAATCCCTCCTGGCCAAACTAGTGCAGATAGGCTTCAAGGGATCTTTTGAAGTGTCTCGAAAGGTCAACTCTCTGGTGAAAAGGGGGATATTGCCCCCCGCTCTCGAAGAAGCCGCTGGAAGACGTTTTTCGGTAGATCAGAGTGTGGAGTTAGGAACAAATTATTAGCATATATTTGTCAGTTGTTGAGCAAAAAATTTACGAGCTGGTGTATATATTTTTATAACATATATCTATTTGGAAGGTGTCATTAAGATATTCAGGTGCCATATGATTCAGAATTGGGAGACAATCATGCAAACAGAGATTAAATAGAATGCGTTGTTGTAGAGTTAATCGGTGGAGTTCCTTAACTCCACCGGGAGAAGTATAAGTCCAAGATCCAAGGCTAAAGATTAATTTAGCGGCTCGAAAAATCAGTTGTGTGCGGTTGCGTACGGTGCAGGTATTCAAGAGAAGATCAGTATATCTAAGCTTTTAGTGAAAAATGACGAATATCTACAAAATTATTTATACTGCCTATATTCCATTTTGTAGAGTTGCCGTGGTCTAGTTGTTGATGCGTCACCGGACTGTGGATCCGATGGTTCTCGGTTCGAATCCCGCATTAATCTACATTTGCCGCTTTTTTCACAGGTGGTGTAAGTGGGTACCCGGTATGAAGAAATTCCTCGATTATTAGAGCGCCTTATCAGTGTAGCTCGGCTAGTGCCAGGATGATAGTAAAACGCTTTGAAAACATTATTATTAGGCGCTATACAAAATGTTACTGTTGTTATTAGTAGTAGTATCATTGTCTATGCTACTCTCTGTGAGGTGAAGACGACCATTTATAATCGCTTTCACGTCACCTCATGAACCATATGCAACTATATTTGTATAGTCCTATAACACAACACGATCTTTTAAGTTATGACATATGACAGTTTGCACTTTTCTGATTAGAGTGGGTATGATTATTTTATATTTTGATTTTGATTTTATTTCTGCATTTTTTCATATACAATAATTGAATAACAAAGAACATATAAACGTAATGTATATAATACAAATATACAAACAATAATAACTTAATTTCAAAATGAGATATTATACAAACATGTAATAACGAACTATATATTTCTATAATATCTCATTTTGAATTTAAAGTATTACCCGAACTATCTGTGGAAAAAGTGCAGGAAACCGCCATCATAAGCGACGCTTAACTAGGATGGCGGCCTCAAAAGAAAAATCTTTTATCTTAAAGTTTAAATGAAAATGTGTTCTTACGATCTGTGTGTGTGGGTTTGTGAGTGTGAAGACATACAAACAGAGTTTAAATAGAATGCGTTGTTGAGGCCCGTCACTCGTTTTGTGGCTGGTCCAGGTCAGTCTTGTGTCACGTTACCTGCTTACGTGTATATATGAGTATGGCAACCAGCAACGTTCAATTGCGATCTATCTCTCAATAACTGGTAACTGACTGGGCCCCGAATCCTGACCCCTCCCCCCTCCCTGTGTGATTGATTGTATACGTGGATGTGTGTGGTGATTCATCATTGGTGATTTATCAGTTTTGTACAATGTAAGTGTAACCTTAGAATATTTTTCTTACTTTTCATTTCGGCACTTTGGGCACCGCTGTTCAGTGGCATCGTTTTTAGCATTAAATTTTTCTTGGGAATCCCCAATAAAATTTAGGTGAGCACCATTTCCCTGTTAGAACCGTATATACTCCCAACAGTGAGTATAGTTTACCATTGTGTAGGCGAATCATCACAAATGCACCGTGCAGGATACTTTAAGAGATAATTTGGCAGAGGATTGAAGTGGTCGTATAGCAGAAAGAGATTAAGATTTTTACCTGGAAAGCAGCAGAGTGCAGTGTAGAGACCAAGAATAATTCCGATATCCGTCGATGTAGTTCCAAGACTAATGTTGATATCTTCAAAGGAGATTCCAATAGCCTTGACAATACCTACCTGCAGGATACCTGCCAGGAAGGTACACACAACCAGAGGTAAACTTGGAGAAGTTAAAATCTTATAACAACGACCCATGGTATGCTATGATCGAATGAGCAAAAAAATCAAAAGTCGTGCTGCACTTTAATTGGTAACTGGGTAAACATTATACGACAAATAAAATAGACGTGCAGAACATTGACAGAACTCCATGAATATCAGTGTACCATTGTCACGCCTGAGCACCAAACTTGGCTTACGGTTGAACAGTAGTGCAAAACTTTAGCCGAAGAAAAAAGCTACGAACGCTCCAACATGCTCTAGTTTGAATACATGTAGTTAAATAACGCAAATAGATAACAAGCACTGGTGGGTTGGGGTACAAAGTTACAAAGTGGGCGAAGTCCAATTTCTGATTAGTGGTATGGTGTAGGAGACGGGTCCTATCGTATTCTCTCCACCATCATGTTCTATTCCCCTTCATGTCAACCTCTTTTTTTGTTAGCTCTTTTTCCCCCTCGAAATATGATAGGGGCATAGCTACTGAAAACACGTTCATTCTTAGCGTATATAGGGACTTTTAGATTTACACGACGAGAACGTGGACTGCCACGGTGACATCCTTTCAAGGTAATGTGACTTCCTTTTAAGACACTGCCGGGCACTGCCAGTGAATCCACGTTCTGGTCGTGTAAATCTAAAAGTCCCTTATGCCGGTTGGAGAACAGACGTTGGTTTTATAACTTTGCTTGCGCTTGTGCAAAATCCAGGATACTATGGAAGGCCGTTGAGGAAATTATTCGTTTGGGGCTTACGTATAACACGGGGCATACGTACGTATGCACCTGCCTTAGCAAACGTTTGCTAATTGACCAATCAGCGCCTGTTATTTAGCAATCGTTTGCACCGTGCGATAGCATACGTATGCAAGTTCGTTAGCAAACGTATGCCTGTTTCCATGCATATGCTGTTTACTGCGCATACGTATGGAATTGATCGACCAATCAGATACCTTGTTCAATATGTGTGTGTACGGTAGGTGCATGCAAATTACAAACTGATTTAGCCGAGGACGCAGGTTCGAAACTGAGTCACGTATTTCGGATGGTGACGTTAAAGGTCGGTCCCCAGACGTAAATAATCATATCTGATTGATACACGTCTGTAAAAACCCAATTACACACACACACACACACATATAGGCGCGCGTTTGGAGCCAGCTGTATACTGTGACATAATGGGGTCTGCTCGCTATTCGCAAGGACCGCTATTCATAACGTGGAACTCGCCATAACTGAAGGACTGCAATTCATAAAACAAAAAGGGGTCACTATTTGATTTGATTTGATTTATTGGTTTCTGCATCTTTTTTTTCTTCATCATACATTTTCATGAACATAGTATGGTTTGATACAATATTTCATATAATTTTATACAGAGAACATACGAAATTAAACAAAAATATTCAATGCATAATTAACATACATTAGATGCAGGAGGGCTACAACATAAGCAAAGTAGCTTGACGTGCCCGCAGCCCTCAACTTAGATACAAGAATATAAATAAAAAAGCAGAGGAGTGACTTGCAGAGAAGAAAAGGAAAGGGACCGTTATTCATAGGGACCGCCATTCATAATGTAAGATGAGGGTCGTTATTCATAATTCATATTGAGGGTCACTACTCATGAGGACCGCTATTCATAATACGAAATGAGGGTCTCTATTCATAATAGGAGAAGAGGGTCGCTCTTCATATAACGAGAAGAGGGTCGCTATTCATAACGCGAGAAGAGGGTCGCTATTCATCATAGGAGAAGAGGGTCGCTATTCATCATAGGAGAAGAGGGTCGCTATTCATAATACGAGTTGAGGGTCGCTATTCATAACACGAAATTAGGGTCGCTATTCATAACACGAGAAGAGAGTCGCTATTCATAATAGGAGGAGAGGGTCGCTATTCATAATACGAGGAGAGGGTCGGTATTCATAATACGAAATGAGGGTCGCTATTCATAATACGAGGAGAGGGTCGCTATTCATAATGGGAGAAGAGGGTCGCTATTCATAACGCGGGAAGAGGGTCGCTATTCATCATAGGAGAAGAGGGTCGCTATTCATCATAGGAGAAGAGCGAGGCATGTCTTAAGAAATTAGGGTCGCTATTCATAATACGAGAAGAGGGTCGCTATTCATAACACGAGAAGAGGGTCGCTTTTCATAATACGAGAAGAGGGTCGCTATTCATAACACGAGAAGAGGGTCGCTATTCATAATAGGAGGAGAGGGTCGCTATTCATAATACGAGGAGAGGGTCGGTATTCATAATACGAAATGAGGGTCGCTATTCATAATACGAGGAGAGGGTCGCTATTCATAATGGGAGAAGAGGGTCGCTATTCATAACGCGAGAAGAGGGTCGCTATTCATCATATGAGAAGAGGGTCGCTATTCATAATAGGAGAAAAGGGTCGCTATTCATAATGGGAGAAGAGGGTCGCTATTCATAATACGAAATGAGGGTCGCCATTCATAATACGAGAAGAGGTTCGCTATTCATAATACGAAATGAGGGTCGCTATTCATAACACTAGAAAAGGGTCGCTATTCATAATAGAAGTAGAGGGTCAGTATTCATAATAGGAGAAGAGGGTCGGTATTCATAATACGAAAGGAGGGTCGCTATTCATAATTCGGAATGAGTGACGCTATTCATAACAATCAAATGAGCAATTAACAAAATGCTAATAACAACGGGAAATATTGGATGGGGGACACCCCCATGGGTGTGGCATAGTTTCAGGAGGCGACACATGGCCCCGAATGTTTGTCTTTTTAAAAAGTATATTTTACCTTTTATCTTTGATAATTATATAGAGACATGCCCCGCTTCTGTGGTGACGCAAAAAAGAAGTAAAACATAACACACATATAATCCGATCGTAATTCGTCCTACTTGTGGGAAATCTTGCCCCACCACCCTGCCCCCGACTAATCTTATCCAGGCTGCGCCACCGAGACTGAGTTTGCTATGTTAGAAACTAGTAATTGTTTATACGACAATACTGTTTTTTTTGTAGAAAGTAGCTTTTAGTAGGACTCATGGACCTACACATTATATAGCGGGGTTGGACTGGACCATGAGCCTATTTACTGCCCAGAGAGGGGTGAGGGGGTACTTTAAAATTGTGTTTTGTTTGGGGAATAGGGGGCTTGAACACTTTCGGACCTTGAAGGTTGTCGCGTCATGTAGTGTACAAAGAGGTAATGCAATCCGAATATGAACCACACATTTATTGTCTTTTTTGGTTGGGGTGAGGGTGGTGGTGATGGGTAAGCAGGTCTGATAAGGTCTATATAGTGCAACAAAATAAAAGTAAAAATGCCGTGAGAAATTTGTTTTTATTTTGGGGTGGAATATCTAGCCCTCGTAGCAACAAGGGATCATGATATAATGATAAATATTTAAATTATTACCCCTGCAGGCTTAAAATAAAAATACGGAATGTAAACATAAATATACATGCAGGTTCAAAAAAGTTAAACATTAATTAATTCGAGACATGATAAATCCAAAGCAGACACAGAAAATACACGTAATACTTATTTAAGTCCATGTATACATGCATACAGGTTCACACACGAAATATAAAGAATCAATTACTTTGAATAGCCAAACCAAAATATAAAAAATACAATAAAGGGAACAAAACAAACGAGGAGTAAGGCTGACTTGAGTTGTCATGAAACAAGATAGATAATTAAAGAACAAACACATCATAATATACATACCATCTGTCAATTCATCATACACATTGAGAACAGGAATAGATTGTTGTTGTTTTTTAAACCATATTATTAATCTCGATGGAATTTAGTAGTGTAAAAAGCATTATATATTGTCTTCCCATGCTCACTGTCTCCCACGAGTTTGTAATAGGGTCGTATTGTCGGTGTCATCTGGTAGAAGGGGTTGGTAATCATAAAGCATATATACATATTGTCTTACTGTCATGTTGTACCTTTTTTTCCCCTTTTTTATTTGAAAAGAAAAAAGAGAAAGAAGAAAAAAATTGTGAAAAGTATTGCCAGTGAAATAAATTATTCTTATCCCTGTATTATATTTCAGAAGAGACATGCAGTAGTAGGTTAATTTTTGTCATTCCTGGTTACTGTCATCTTTACTCTTACACTCTATAAGCCTATATCTATCTTACACTATAATTTTGAAATTTGTTATCCAATGTTATTAAACAAAAATTAAGTCAATAAAATTTGAATTTGAATTTGAGTTATGAAATATACCCAGCCCCTCCCCCTCCAGCTCCTACGCCTATAAGATGACGACTCGGATATTCAGATGTTGGACATTTATATTTATTTTCGGGGGGGGGGGCGGGGCTGAGGTAGTTTCCTTGTAAAATATACCGTCTTGTCACCAAATTAAATTTTCATAAGTTTGACTCTCAGTTGGGGGACTTTTAAGGGTACTATGTCACATTTGCAGGCCCAAAAATGAAAAGGTTAAATTCTAACGGCATTTGAAAGATTATACTAATTTAGAACTTCCCTCACGAAAGGGCTTGAAAATGTCTTTAAGTGGGAAAATAACGACCATAGGTTGTCGAATCGACTTTAGTGATTGCAATCCATTTAGTAATAGTCTGATTTTCAGACCCTTGTACCGAATGGTCGTACGTTTTGTGCTGCGCAGAGATTCAATGGGTGGTATTCCGATAGCGCGAACTAAGTTAAGCTCGGCTTAACTAGTTCACACTTTTATGGAGTGCCTGTTGCCAACTCATTTTCCCTGTACAGATTATTTTAATCCTGCAATGAAAAGTGTCTAAAAAATTAATTTTGCAATGAAATGGGAAGCAAAAGATAATATGAATATGAACTGAATTTCAATAAAGTCTTTGGTAGATTATCTTTGTCATGATTATTGAAGGAGGAAGATGAAACCTAGCATTCCATAAAAGTGTGAACTAAAATTCTTGTTTAGTCTGGACTTAGTCCCGACTTAACTTAAAAGAATACCACCCATTAAGTTTAATTTTGGCCATTACAAGAATTGGGTCATTGATGTAGACAAATGCTCAGGTACCCTTTACAGCTCATTTTATGTATGTTATTACAAAAGAAAGAAAAAAAAAGAAGTCAGTCAGTCTCTCAACAGAGTCTGACAGTGAAGTCTAGAAAGTAAACGGGTTTCCTTTCATAATTTGAATATTAGGACACTACTAACGTTTAAACTTCACAGATAGGACATACGTGACATATTCATAATTCCCGACCCTACGACCTCCAAAATGAGAATCAAAAGCCTCCCTCAATGATATACCAGGGTGCGTCGACGTGTGAGGTGTTAAGTCACAAATAATATAGACTTATGATATTTATCCTTCCGTCTGATCAATCGCAAAATCGTATAAAATTAGTATTGCCGTTTACCTCTGTGACTATTAAGTTTTAATAACCTATGTTCAGCTTCCAAATGGAATTACAAATATAGTTCGACTAATTAGCTTCAAGAATGTGGTAACTAACTATCAAACTGCTTGGTTTTTGTAGAATTACCATTGTCTATTATCTCTTTCCATTTGTTATTATAATGCATAATGCTACCAGGAGCTTCCATTGGCTATATACCCTGTAGGTAATTATACAATGCGGTCACTGTGTTTCTCGCTCTATCGGGAGCACACGCATAATATCTACATTTTATTCATATCTGAATAAATATGAATAATGCCCAAAATATAAAGCAGAAAATACAAAAGGCGTGAGAAAAAAAAGAGTTGCGTGCCAGGCCCATCCCACAGCTCAAGGCTTCAGTTCAGTTTGGTATGATCGCTCAAGCATTAAAGCGTGTATACCCATGTACTTGCGAAAGCCACGGAAAGAGCCAACACTGTTTTAGTGGAGGATGGGTCACTTCTAGACTTAACTTGTCTAGAACTATAGAGATGTGGTTAGGGAGTGGGAATCGCGAAATGAGTGAGAGACAGCGAGAAAATAAAGATGAAATCCTTTTAAACACGGAAAGAAGGCTGATTGTGTACCTGGATACCACTAGTATGCTGGGCAGCAGTATTGTGGACATGACCAAGCTCTTCTTCCAAGATCTTTGACATTATACCATTTACCAAATAGGCTCTCCTTAAGACTTCCTATCCTTTCATATAGGGCCAATCATATCTCATTTTCACTTGAGCTAGTAAAATAATACCAATGTTCTGGGGTTTCATTGCACCTGTTTTTCATTCAGGATATGATAACATTCACAGTATGATCATATTGTACACATGTGTACAGCACTGATTATGTATTGTTCTTTTTTCAGCAGATACTTGGTATTTGTTCATTAGATCAGTGACAGGCTGATATTGAAATGACATTTTTTGTTTGTTCAATCTTTGTCCGGTGTCGCGCACGAATGCCTCGCACTCCCACATGGCGCCTATATATCTGTGAACAAAAATACAAATTCAATTAAAAAAAAAAGGCAGGCTCACTGATTTTACACAAACAACGCGAGTACCGAACCCGGCTAAACATTACTCCTTTTGAAGCAATGTGCCCTCGTTTCTATTGGGTTTGAGGTCATGGTTGTGCCCAGGGGGTGTCGATTTGTATCCGTGGTTGGGGATGATAGGTGCCAAAATATTTTCGGCAATGGATCAAAGCATGGACCTATGATCAAAGCAACCAAGAGGTAGAAGCGTGTGGCAGGTTGCACCCCCTCCCTTCCAAGTTATTAACTTTTTCAAGTCACCCTCAATAAAGATAACATTTCAGAGAATATAAGAGTGGTAATAAAATTAATAACATGCTAAATGTTAGTCCTGACTCTTGCCTGCAGTGTAGGCCTACCAGACTGATATCATCTATTTTTAAACGAAATTTAGACATTACCAACAAAAAATCCAATGGTGAGGGATATCAACTCTTGAAAGTATTATGTTACCAGTGGGCAAATGCATTAATAAGCAACCAGGAAAGGTTCATGTAGACAGAAAATTCTTTATTTCCTGGTGATAGAAACATACATTTTATGAATATTGATGTCTCCAAACAACATTCATCGTGAAAACCCATTCCAATATTCTGTGTAAGGAGATCTAAAAAACATAGTTCTCATTAGTAAATGAAAAACATATTGCTTTTGGTTCTTCATTTGACTCTCTTCCTTCTTTAATTAAACCAACTGAATCCTCTCTGCGGGAAACTCAATTCAATGAAACAGAATATCACTGATGCAAAATTTGGTTCTCAAAATGACAGAAAATGTCCACTCCTGATCTCATACAAACTGTCTGTTTCTTAAAAACATAATATAAAATTTACGTTCCAACTACCAAACAACAAACTTCCATTATCTCCTTCTTCACCCAGATATACTTATCATACCAGATACGCTCTAAAATATAAGCATAATATTCCCTAAGGCCCTGACCAGAGCACTATTTTTTCTTCAAAAACTATAACCAGTCTTAGAAGGTGCATTATTATTGGAAGGGTGTTATAAACAAAAAGTCCCAAATTTCATTCAATCTTTTTGTTTCTTGTTTTTCTTTTCACTTTCCTTTTAAGCCCTGTCAATAATGTGGCATTGATTATTTACTCGTTTTTAATTAGTTTTTGAAGAACTCCTAGGTGAAAGAAATCATAACTATTCTTGAATATTATTACTTGTTTTAGAACATGTTGGGCCTGTCTCACATTGCCTTCCATCATTCCATGGCAATTTTCCATGTTTCTTTCAGCTTATTTCTCACTTATTTTCCATCCACTCAACTAATTCCTGATCATGCATTAACCTCATACCTACCATCACCCATGCCTAAGCTTTTTAGGGAGGGGGTCCTGTAAAGTAATTTTGACATTGTAAGAAATAAACATGAGCAATATTTCATTGTAGGTTACTTTAAAGTCAACTTCTTTTTTCATCGCCCATTCACATCAGTTCCCTGAAGGAAATGCGGGAATATATATGTCCCTCTTTCTCTTGTCTTTCTTCCTTTTCTCTTCCCCCTTCCTTTTTTCTTCTGCCCGTTTCTTCCCCTTTTCCCTTTTTCCCAGGTAGCAAGCCCATATGGGGCCCATATGGGGATGATCTGGGTCACTTGTGCCATCTGGGCAATATTTAGTAACCCATATGGGATCTATCTGGGCCAGCCCTCATGGGTTCCAGATGGGAATGAGCTGGGCGTACACATACGGGTAGAATATGAATATGCCATATGGGTAACACATGAGAAAATCTGGGTTAACCCACATGGGATATATCTGGGTTAACCAATATGGATACCAGATGGGATTAAGCTGGGCATACCCATTTGGGCCCAGTTTGGTATGGGTCCATCTGGGTCCCATCTGTTATATGGGTTTACCCATATTGGTCCCATATGCTTCTTGGGTGCAGATGCCTTAGGGCCCCAGATTGTTTTCCATATGGGGCCCATGTTTTAGAGAATCAGGGACCCATGTGGGTCCCACATGGGCTTGCTACCTGGGTTATTATCCTCTCTGTCTCTCGTTATCTCTCTCTCCCACTCTCTACTTCTTTTTGCACTTTTGCGCTTCGCGCTTAACATTTAGCTCGTTGCTTTTTAACGCTGCGGCTTTGCATTTGGCGCACTGCATTTCTATGATGCTGTTGATTGAATAAATTGAATAAATTCATCAATTCCTGATGAAGCCGTATGAGCGAGAATTCAATTTATTCTTGTCTCATATACGGTTGTCTCATTTACTTCGTTTTCTATTTATATATGTATGTATTATGAAAATGAGATAGCAAAATGTGTATATATTGATGGTCATCTTGCGAGTAATAACCATTAACTACTCTCATCGGGCTCTCATCATAAATTTTTCTCTTCATTTTTTAAAATTGTGAATGGTGAATTATTGGGGGGGGGGGATGATTGTACAGGCCATCCCCACCTGAAATATTGGGGGGATATATCCCCCCATCCCCTCGGGATCGACACCCATGTTGTGGCCCTATGTTTTGTGATCACATTAGTGCTCTAGTGGAGGAGGAATACTTAAATAGATCTGTGTGTTCGTTTCAATGTCTCACACGATACATGCTGCACATATTACAACAATAACATCACTTTAAAATCCTTTTAAATAATAACGTTTTATTTACCCAGGGTAGCCACTTCAGTTATGAAACTGCTCTTTCAGCGGGCCCTGCATAACATAATATGTTATTACTACCCATCTCCAATCTAATATGCTGAGCGCCTATAGCTAGAAGGCAGATGGTCCCATTGTTATAAGTCTTTGGTATGACTCGGCCGGGGTTCGAACCCACGACCTCCCGTTCATGAGGCGGGCGCTCTATCCAATTGAGCCACCATGCCCGTAGGTTATATAAACCCGTCATTCGGACACTGCTCATTCACCATGCTATGTGTAGATTCTTTTACATACTTGTACATTTTCGACTTCTTAACAAGATGTTTTAAAATTCCGTCAGATTGTCCAAATATTTTTTTTTTAAATAGAGGGAAGTCATATTTGAATACACTTAATCATGCTCAATGTTATCATGGTATCCACAATGTGTGCTGTGTGAAATGATTCTAAATTGTTCATAATCTTTCCTCATCCGAATCCCTGCTCCTCTTATTAAGTATTTAGCGACCCCCTTTCGTATTGTGAATAGCGACCCTCATTTCTTATTATGAATAGCGAACCTCTTCTCGTGTTATGAATAGCGACACATCATCCCGGGTCCCACCCCACCCCCAATCAGTCCGACCACGCTGCGCCATTCGGACCACCCTCCCTTGGTGCAAGTACAGGCGGTGGGGGTGTAACAGCGTTGCCATCAGGGGGCTGATCTATCATGTCCTTAACCCTCAGCAAAGGAAGGAATCGACAGAGAGGGGGTTGTAGGGACTTAAGTTATATACCATATTCAAGCTTTTCGTAAATTTACAATATTGCACGGGGGCCGGGATGATGGGTCGCGAACATTATTGGGGCTCGCCTTTTTCTTTATTTGTTCAGAAATGTATATTTTCAATAAATGTTTTCTACAAATATTCGGGGGCATGTGGTGTCCCTCAGCGCCTACGCCACAGCCGTGGGGGTGCCCCTATCCATTATTTCGCGTTCTTATGATCATTTTGTTTAGTGCTTATATAATTTTCCGATTCCGATTCCGATTGTGTCTCCTCATCCATTCGACTCTATGCTGATGATGCCCTCCTATACAGAACCATCAATTTCCATGATGGCATTGAGTCCCTACACAGAGATCTCGCCAATGTTCAGGAATGGGAGAGGAAATGGCTCATGTCCTTTAATGTTGACAAATGTGAGGTGCTGAGGATTTCAAACAAGAGAAAACCTATCATCGGAGCATTCCCTTATTCCATCCATGGGATGACCCTCCGCACTCTTGACGAAGCACAGTACCTTGGAGTCATCCTCCAACGAAACCTCAGCTGGAAACACCATGTTCACTCCATCTGCAAGAAGAGTAACAGCACACTTGCCTTCCTCCAACGCAATCTGAGGAAATGCCCTGCCATCATAAAGGAGCGAGCATACAAGACCTATGTCATCTCAATTGTTGAGTATTCTTCCTCTGTTTGGGACCCCCATACCAAAGAGCTCACCTCTAAGATTGAAATGGTCCAACGACGTGCGGCCAGATTTGTGAAGGCTGATTACAACCAACAGAGCAGTGATACAGCAATGCTGAAAATCTACAGTGGCAGTCTCTACAAGAACGTCGAGCCCACAGCAAGGTCATAATGCTGTACAACATCGTCAATGGAGTAATCGCCATTCCAGCTGCGCCGCGTTTCTTGTACCCTTCTTCCGACCGAACCAAAGGACATCACTTACAATTCAAAAACAACACTATAGAATCCTTTCCTACCAGTATAGCGTTTTCCCCAGCGCTATCTGCTTGTGGAATGTCCTGCCTGCAACAGTGGTTTCGGCTCCATCTACTGAGTCTTTCCGGAGCCGCCTTGCACCACTCACCCTCCGTTAGCTCTCCAGTAGAGATGAATCTTTTTACTCGCACTGTAGCCTAGATCTTTTTCACTGCACTCAATGCCATGTGTTCTTGTGATTGCGGCCTCAACAATCAAGTACGACTGTACTCTACAAAGAGGACTGTACTCAACGGAAGAAGAAGAAAAAGAAAAGAGATTAAACAGGAGACATAAAGAGAGGAGAAAAGACGTGTGTGTGAGAAGGGAGATGGAGATAGATAGATAAGAGAGAGATATAGAGAAAGAGATAGAGAGAGAAGGAGATAGAGAGAGAGAGAGAGAGAAAGAGAAAGAGAGAGAGAGAGAGAGAGAGAAGGATAGAAACAGAGAAAAAGGGAAGGAAAAAGGAAATAACACAATCCTCGATATCAACATAAACTTAATCTTAAAATGTGTAGTCTTTAGTGTAATCTTTAAATACACAAAAATGTTAATCAATACGAATATAATTTCTTGAATGTGTGAATAGATATGCAGATTATTTCCGATCAAAGTTCATTATTCAACAAGGAATTCAATCGTTTTGTTCTTTTTGTTTCTTTCTATTTACCCTTCCACAGGGTTCCTTTCTTAATTATCAACAAAATCACCTTTTTTTTTTACACAAGATCGATACATGCACTATTCCATGACTTGTCATGTAACATTCAAACAATGAAATTAGGGTTGCTATTCATAATACGAGAAGAGGGTCGCTATTCAACGATATATATAAGGTATTAAACTTGACAAAATACAATGTGCACACGAATTCTATAACACATAAGCATACAAGCAAACTGAACATAGATACTCAGAAACATTTGATAAAATGAAACCAATTTTTCACCAAATAATTTTCTTTAAGATTTTTTTTGCTAACAATCTTTCCATATCATAATAAATTTTAACAGCTGACATAACTTTTTCAAACAGTAGTATCTGATGTTTACATTTGGCTGAATAGATTTCTTTTCTTACACTAATTAAAATACAATTAAAAACATTGTTATGACCACCTTTCAAGCGAAACAATTTATTTTGGTTTGTGAGTTTGGCCTTTATATTGGTCTTACTGAAAAACTATTGCTCAAGTTTTGACCATATTATATATGAATATGGGTAGTAAAAAAAAAATATGCATAATTGTCTCTTCACTGCTGCTACAAAATGTACAATGTTTATCAGCAACTATTTGGAATTTCAGCAATGTATCTTTCATGCAAAGTATTCTGTTTAAAATCTTAAACACCATGCTTTATCTTCTAGATCTAAACTCTGTTTCCTTTTGGTGAGGCTGTTACTTTCTTTCACATTATGTTTTAAGAACGACTGGTAAATATGAGAACATCCTTTTTTAATTTTAAATATTAGAAGTAATGCATGTATAATACATGTATAGGTTCCATCAACTTTGGTATAACACTCCGCCCGAATAGCATTGCATAACCCATAATATTGAAGTAAAGTTATTCGTGTATCAAATTTATGTTGAAATTCAAAATACGAGAGAAACATACCATCCGTTTTCAAAATGTCATTGATAAAGAGTACTGCCTTCATACACCAAAATTAAAAAAAATATTGTTTCATTATACACTTTTATCCTGGGATTATTCCAAAGAGGTTGAAATTCGTTATTATCTATATGAAATAAGATCTTTGTCGATTTCAAGTTAAATTGCAGGTGCGCAGACATAGGCTACCAATCATAATATTCAGCTCGGTCTATTATCGGTCTGGCGTTGGTCGCGTCGGTGGGACTGCGGCATAGCGGCATATACTTGTCACGTATGCTCGTAACTGTTGTAGCAAAATCATTTATAATTTTCCTGCTCGACGCACGCATGGCATGCTGATGAACCAGATATGAAGGTGGAAAGAAGGGACAAGAGATCACGTACTTTGCACTTGAACACACTTCTGCTGATAACAACGCTGATACACACAAGGAACATAGTCTCTGGGACAAAGCTATAGAAATTGAGGTGGTAAGTAGAATCCCTTTTTCTTGTATTGATGTTTCATTTTCAGTTTATTGTTTCATATCTTTTTTAATAAATTGTAATTATATAATGTTCACACAAAATTAATGGTACTAAAAATAAACATGAATTCTATTGCACATGGAAACATTGTCGTCATCCGCTCAATCTGACTTGCGTGCATAAAATAAAATTAATGAGCATTTTTGCATGAAAAAGTGAAGTTTTCTAAAAAGTGTGTTTCTTTCCAGCATTGGGGTGCCCGGGAGTCACTTGGGTAACCTTTCAAAAACTTTAATATAAAAAATTAATATGCACTTTCTCTGTACTTTTGTCGGAAAAACATAGTAATCCAGCACAATGTCGTCTCTTTTTGCGTTGGAGTAGAGCAAAATAGCGAGTTTCAATTGCACTTCGGTCGCTCTCGCAAGCCCTTACTCGTTCCATTGTGGTCGGGCGGCTTTGGGGTGAGCGGCTAATTATGAATATACTTATCGTTAGCTTTCTTCTGGTATTAAACTTGTTTTGATTGGTTGTATATTGTTGTCGGAATAACGGAAACCTAAAAAAAACCCTTCAGCGTCTGAATTGACTTTTTGACCTGGAAGTTCCGGATGCACGCGCGCTACCTGCCCGATGAATCCAGTGGTCAGTGACCCATGCACTCAACACTGTGTGGGAGTTATTTTGCGGTCAACTTTTTTTATGAGACAAATCCCAACAAACGTTTCCATATGCAAATATAAGAACAGAAAATAAGCATCCCAAAAAAGTGAATTCAATATGGAGGGGTCTAAGGTCAGCACTATAAACCCCACAAGTTATGTATTGTGATTGAAATAGTCTTTGAAAATAAATGGTTCCAGCAATGGACTGTGTAGATGTGGCTGTGTTCGGGAAGGGAGGGGAATGGTGGAGTTTTGGGTATGGAGGAGGAGGATGAATAGGTAAGATTGTATGTATGTCTTTCTGAGTGAGTGTGTGTGTGTGTGTGCGCGTGAAGCTTTTTTTTTGAAATATTGTTCATTCAGTGCATAACATGTTATATTGTCATAGATGAGTTATGACTTCCAACTTTATACGATTCTGTGTTATGTTTCTGTGGTTATTAGTAACTGAACGTATATATATGCTTTATTATGCATTTGTAAGTTTGATGACGAGATGTAAACATAGAAAAGTGCGATTTGATATCATATGTTTCATTTATGTCGGAGTAACGTGACTTTAATATCTTAAATTATATATATATATATATTATCATTCTGTTATTATATTTTGGAAAGGTGCAATTTGAAATCATATGTTTCATTTATGTCGAAGTAATGTGACCTTAATATCTTGTAATATTATGTTAAATTATATATATATTACCATTCTGTTATTATTTTCTGTGCATTGAATGAACAATTAAATATCTTTCCAAAAAAAAATGTGTGATCTAATGGAAAAATTGTTTACACATAGAAAATTAATGTAAATTAAAGCAATAGAATTCGCATTAAAAAAAGCATCAAAATAGTATTAACAAAATGTCATTATTATTCGATAAATTTGTATTTGTTACCCACTAATATATATATTTAATTCTGGAAGCGAAACGAGATTGATCTAACATCTAAAATCATATAGTAGCCTTAATGTATGGAGTTCCATGTCTTTTGGATAAAATGACTGTTCATTCAAAGATTGCACCGTCTAAAAGAAGGAAGAAAAAAAAACAAAGATTCAGAGTATAGAATGGCCAAGAATAAAGATAGACTTGCTTTTCATTTTCGAAAGTGGAAGATAGACTTTAGTTGATGTTTAGATCACAGACAATTGGAAGACATGTTTTTCTAGCATTTTCATTGTGTTTCTTTACATTATATTTCTCTATTGACACTTATCTTAAGTAATTTTGTTAACATGTATATCTTGTTCATTGTTATTCTCTGATTTTGATCAATACAAATTTGAATTTAACAAAAGTCTAATTTACTCTTACGCTTCATGTGTAAAGGGGCATGAAGCCAAAATACACGATCGAGTGTCTACTCTTGTCAACAATGTCATAAGTTTGAGGATCTTGAAAAGAATTGAAATAATGAAGAAAATAATATTCAATGGATTCATGACAGATTGACCAGGTCCTGTATTGAAACAAATACTTAGAGCTCCCATATCACGAATTTGCAAGCCCCCAAAACCTTTCTCAACATTTATCTGTAGCAGCAAGATGCGTTTTTGAAAGTATTTGCAGAATTTCAGATCAAATTAAAGACTCTGCATGTGGTTCACTCTCTATGAGTGAAAATTAAAGCCCTCGATACAAAACAACGTTTGAGAATTATTTGGCCAGGTCCTCATAGTACCTCTTGCTAAAATAAACAACATTTCAATTCAAATATGCTATTTATTCCATGTCATCAGAACATGTAAATTACAAATGAAAATCACAAATAGACCCCTCTTTGTATGAGTTTAAGTTGCCTGAATATATGTTCCAAAATTGACGGAAAGCTGGAATCCCCTCCCATTTCAGAAGTACATTTTCAGACATGTAGGGGCATGTTTTTTATGACTACCGTTAAAAGGATGATATTAAGTCAAAATGAATTGATAAAACGAATGAACAGGACTAATCGAAGTAACTTTTTGTTTATCTTCATAATCTACAGATTACAGGTGAATCGAAAAGCAGGGAATCAAACAGAAAGATGGCAACGACTGATGACTACAAGATCACCGCGGAGGAAGCATTCTGTTTCCTGCGCGACGTCTTGCAGATAGAATCTGCAGAGATCAAGCTTCAGTCAAACAAGGTCACTTTCCTGGATGAGTTCATCAAAGCTATGGCACATCACATCCCCTACCAAACTATTAAAGGAATCGCAACACCTGACGATAACCGTCGCTTACCAACAGCAGCGGACATCAAGACGGATATCATTTCTAAAGTGGGAGGCCTTTGTTACCAACTTCAGATATTCTGCTGGATGTTGCTGCGTAGCTTAGAGTTTGACGTTCATCTAGCACCAGGAGATGGGTTTCATATGAAAAATATCCACATTGCTGTTGTCCTCAACGGCCTCACCTACCAGGGTTCAAAGCACTTGCTCGAAGTTGGGCTCGGCTATCCGACCTTCCAATTGATCCCGCTTAATTTTGAACACTCTTCACCTGAATATTTTGATTCTTATATGCAATATCGGTATGTGCATCAGCGAGAGGGTACGATCATCTTCCAGCCCAGCTCAAACACCGTTCCATCAGTGGCATGCCAGTTTCCAGAATTCATCAACGACGAGTGGTTTTCCTTCATCTTCATTCATACTGACAAATCTGTTAGTGTGTCTCATTTCGACTGTGCAATGATAAATATTTTTACTGTAGTTAGCGAGGAATATTTCCTTACCAGCTTGCGTTGCGTGGCTTACCCTAACGGTCGCCTCGTATGCATCAAGGATTCAAAACTAAAGTTGGAGGATGAATCACATCAGATGCAGGTTTCTCACTTCCGGTCATATAACGAGATTATAGAAGCTTTCGCGCGTTATTTCCCTCAATTTCCTGAAGACATGATCAAAGCTGCTATGGAGAATATTCAATTCAAATTGCCATAGGAAATAGAGGAAATGATCCATATATTATTGTAGCCCAGCAACGGGTTCTGACCACTTGACCGAAGGCCCGTGAGACCGAATATGAAAAAGGTTCCGCGAGACCGAAGGTTCCCGAGACCGCGCGTCTAAATTATGCCGCAAGCCATCTATCTAGGCCGCATTTCGGCTGCGTATGGTTGACAAAATAGACATCATTTATGTCCCATTCACAAGACAATGAATAAATAATTATAAAGACCCTAGTGCAAACAAATTCATAATGTCAATTTTTTAGTATGCATCATTGCAGCTGTGGAAGTTGTCATTAATTTTGCTGATGTTAAAGGTGCACTATAAAAAGAATGCTCTTGGTGATAAAAGTTTGTTTCATCAGACAATTAATAACTATATGAACTAAGTTTGCTAATATAAGGACTTACTCTTTATTTTAAGACAATATTGTACAAAATGTAATTGTTTCAATGAAAGGCATATTAATATCATTATTAATATTATCATAAATATCATTATTATTTTTATTATTGTTATTGTTATTATTATTATTATTATCATCAGTATTATCATCATCATCATTATCGTTATTATCATCATGTTTATTGCACAACATCTATGCTAATTAAAAGAAATTTCTTTAGTTTGATTTTGAAAGAATGTAAAAATGTAAATACCTGTATGTGCATATAGCTTGAATTAATCATGATATTGAAAGAAAGATAAGTAATTCCTGGCGATTAAGGACAGTTTAAAGGCGCGGGGCGGGTAACGCCCCCTCCCCGCGATCACATGGCTCATTTGAAATATTCCTCTTCCTCGTGCAGTCAGATTTTAATTTTGATCTGTTTCATTTTTCATTTTCGACGTAATTTGTATTAGAGGGGATTGTCTCGCTATCATCCCTTTACAGTAAACGATGTAAACAAAAGCAAAAGAAAGAAGACAAAAATAATGCTTCGTTTCCATTAATTTAAGTATGTGTATATACAATTTTATGAGTCCAATATTATCTTCACGTTTCTCTTCTTTGTCTTATATCAAATTATTAAATTGATATCAATTTTCAGTGATTCATTAATTCAAATAACAATTTACTAGTGCCAGTGCCAGAAATTTTGGTGTCAATTGCTTCCATTAATTTTGTTATTAATTATAATTCTAATTACTATCAGTATTTTTATTATCATTACTAATATTATTGTTACTATTATTATTATCATTCATATTATGATTATTATTATCATAATTTGTATCACTATCGTGGTTAGTGAAATTTGTCATTGATTAACTACTCTACAGTGTCAAATTGACAAATTCAAACTGATTGTAAACTTTTCCAATACCCCAATGTGGGTGACCTAAGAATAACCTGTCACTGTCACTTTTATTGTCATTGTCATTGTCATTACATGATGTGACGTCTTCCAATAAAGACAATTACGGCCTCCATAAAAATTGTGCGACTCTTGGCTTTTTGATCTGGTTTTTAGTCAATTTCTCGACTTTATACTCATATTGTAGACCCATCTTATAAAACAAATAATACATGTTTTTAGCTCGTGCATTAGTGATATGCACTGCACTTGGTTAAGTCACAATGAGACGGACAATGAACTCGACAAGTCTCGCTCATTATCCTACTGTGACTTAACTTGCGTGCAGTGCATATTCAGTAATGCACTCGCAAACATGTATAATTTGTATTATATCCTGCATCAAAAATTTATTGATGTTTGATTAGTTGAGAGCTCGTCACGTGACCAGAAATATTTCAACTATTTTAAGGTCGCTCTGAAAAAGTACTATTTGGGAGTAGAAGTACTATATGAGAGTACTATTTTTTTCCCGTCTAAATCTAATAATTATTCTTATTTTTGATTAAAAAATTGTAATTTTTCTAATTTTTTTAATTTTGATAAAGTTTTTCCCTATTTTTTTTAATTTATTATCTTTTTAAAGATAATTTTTTGATGCAGGTTATAAAACAAATATACCATGCCTTCTTTTCGAGGTACTTGTTAAAACTATGAGCCTCGGTGACTCCAATAGTACCATTTGCTTCGGGGCTGCGCCCCTTAGCAAATAGTACTTTTGGAGTCACCTCTTGCGCATAGTTTTAACCAGAGCCTCTCAAGACAGTGTATATTTGTATATTACATCCCACGAGCTGATAAGCATATTTCATGAGTTTGCACGAAGACTGAAATATTCTCAAAGCGAATGCGATAAATCCTTGTATCCTACGAAATAAAAGCCATTCAGTATTATTTTTATTAATTGTATGAAACCTAATACATGTATCCTACTTTTAACCATTATACATCCTTATGTTTTGTATTTCCAGGTTGGCTCAAAACCCTTCATACTAATATTGTCCATACCTCATTTATACATAATATACATAACTTCAAGCACCTTTTCAAGTATAACAAATCTTATATTATTACAAAACAAAAGCTGAACAAGTTTATTCGGGGAATGCTAAATAATGTCCACCGGACATTTTTAAATTTAGTGCATATGCATTTATAGACCAATTGCCTTAATTGCGTGTGAGAATAAGTCATGACGACGTTTTATGTATTCAAGTAGTTCAAAGGAAACTACACCGCATAGTTTACAAGTATCTTACAAAATATAAACAAAGATTGCGTGTTAGAATTTTATATAATATTAATTGCGTGTTAAAATGTGCGCCAAAACTCATTTTTGGTGTTTTTTTTTTTTCGTTTCTTGCCCAGTTGAAAGATAATACATTGAAGAATACCTCAATAAAATATTTAATTCCGGTATGCACGATAAGGGTATAAATTTACTCCTGTAAACAGCAAAATCTTACACATTCACAGTTTCTGTTGAGCAAAAGGGACTTATTTTTTTATAAATCTTTAAATTTAACATGGAGTTTGAAACGGAGTTTGAAAATGGATAGAAACACAATCTTAATAATGTATTATAGGGTAATTCACTGAAAATGGACTAATTATGTTTTTTATAAATCCAGAGGAAATATTTAGATTTCAAGGGATTAGTTTAATTTTATTACCAACTTTTTCTCTGATGTCTAAGTTTTAAGTTGATAGCAGATTTGGCTGCCCTCTTTAGCCTGTTTCTATGTTATAGCCGATTTTCCTTGCCACATTGCATGATTGCCCCGAAAAATTTCTTTATTTTGGTCCGCGGTGTCAGAACAAGTGTCACGCGCCCCCACGCGCCGTAATTTATGACCGCGAATCCTTCATGATTCAGCCGCGGAGCAAAATAAACACATTTTTCGGGGCAATGTTGCAAGGAAAATCGGATCTCACATAATAAACCGCAAAAGGCCGCAGCCAAATCTGGTATCAACTTAAAGCTTAGACATCAGAGAAGATGTTGGTAATAAAAAAAGCGGAATTCCTGAAATCCAAACATTTCCTCTGGATTTATAAAAAACATGGATAATTAGTCAATCTTTCAGTGAATTACCCTATAATATATTATGAAGATTGTGTTTCTATCCATTTTTAACCCATTCATGCAGTGTAATGAACTATAAGGAATATGTGAGAGCAATTTGATATCAATAGCTTTAAAAAATTCATGTTAAATTAAAAGATTTATAAAATAAGTCACTTTTGCACTAAAACTGTGAATATGTAAGGTTTGTAGTTTGAAGGAGTAAATGTATACCCTTATTGTGCATACCGGAATGAGTTTTGGCGCACTTTTGTTCGTCCCTGGCCCACTGTGCGACAGTCTATATATTCAAGTAATTCAAAGAGAACTACATTTCATAAAGGATAATTGTTCATATTTACATTTACAATCTTGCTTCACAGTTATTTCACAAGTACAACATTATCATTGACAATCATAAGTACTTAATTAAATACATGTGAATTGTATTTTTTTTTCCTTCTTACAATAAACACATACTTCATGTTTGTCTGAACTTTGTTCAACCTCGTGTCTGGTTTAGTCTCAATTAGGCCCTGTTTTTAGTATACACTCAATATACATGATCATGATGAATATACCTTTTACTTTCTTTTTTCTTATCTAAAGTAGGTTTTTAACTTTGTCTAATTATCCCTTGCTATGTTATAACATTAGGGGGTACAACAGTATAAGTAAGTATACTAACAAACACATTTCCTGTAACATGATAAGATAAGATTTAGATAAGATTTTATTTGACTCTATCGACCCCTTCAGGGGTATGCGAGCACAACATATTTAAAATACAGTAGTTAGATAGTTAGACAGAGCATCTAAAGCCATTTGGAGTTCCTCTGGATTTTCAGCCAAGACAATAGTATCATCTGCATATAGCAATGAATGTAAATTAATAAATAAGTCTTCATCAGAAATTTCATCAAGAACATCAGAACACACCTCATCATATAAATACCGAAGAAGTCGTTGACGAAGCTGTTCATGATGATCATGGCCCGACTGGAGATGCCGGTATCAGGATGAACCTGCTTGAGGACTTTGTAGATGTAGATTTGGTTCGGATAAATCCAACAAAATCATTAAGATAAATTGCGAAAAGTAAGGGGGATAAATTATCACCCTGCCTTACCCCAATATTACAAGCAAATGTTTCAGAGGTTTGACCACATGTCGTAACACACGACTTAGCAGAGGCATACATATTCTTAATGGATTTAAATACCTTGCCGTTTACTCCTGACAATAATAATTTATACCAAAGGGGTGCTCGATCTATCATATCAAAGGCTTTTCTAAAATCCTCAAAGGCGCAATAAATCCTCCTTCCCTTTGACAAATAAATATCCAGTAACGATTTCAACACAAATGCATGATCCATTGTGGAATAAACTTCGCGAAAACCTGCCTGTTCTTCTCCAAGTACAGATTCATTCTCAAAGTATGAAGTAATTCTATGATTCAATATTGAAGTGAACAACTTTCATAAACAGCTTAAAAGGGTACTACCACGATAGTTGTCTGAATCTTTGTCCGACCCTTTGTTTTTGAATATTGGAACAATCAATCCAACAAACCAGTCATGAGGCACTATTCCACTTTCTAGAACTATATTAAAAACAATTGTTATCACCTCCAGAACTTAACCGGTTACGTTTTTCAAAAATTCATTTCTAATTTGATCAATACCGCATGCCTTATTGTTTTTCAATTTCTTAATCATCGACATAACCTCATCAATAGTGACAGGAGCATTCCATTCGTCATTTATGTCCAAGTCTGACACCAGTTCAGTTTGGTGTAGTGCACCTGTTTCATCTTGAGCAACATTCAAATTACGAAAGTGACGTACAAAATCATTTAGTGAGACCTTATCATTGTTTTGCTTTCCAGAATTACCAATCAAAATTTTCCAGTACTCCTGTGGGTTTGTCTTTTTTGTTGATCTGAGATTATCATTTAGAGATTTGCTGTATAAATTCATTTTTCTACGAAGCAACTATTTGTATTCCCTCGCTGCTTTACAAATTTCGCCTTTCATTTCTTCTATTTTATCACATGGCTCACCCTTCATTTTACGCTTCAATTCATTCTTGAAATTAAAATACGAATCCCTTGCCTGTTTATACATTCATTATCGAACCATGGTTTATTTACTTTTACACCAATTTTTGCCTGAGATTTTCTCAGAACTTTCTTCTCACAGACCCTAACTTCTAGGGCAGCATTTACAAAAGAGTCACAAAGAAGTGAACAAAAACCATCCACATTCAACTGTGACGTTGACCTTTCAATTGTACTTAGTTCACTTTTTATTTTATCTACGTAATTATCTAGATTTGATTTAAAGCTAGCAACTTTTTCAGCACACCATTTAAAGGCCATATACGTTTCTCGCTCAAGGGATATAAATAAATCTTTATCCAACCTTGAGGCTTCACTTGGTTCATCAAAAGAAATATCATTACACAATGTTTAAACGACTGGACAGTGTACATCTGACATGCATTTATCAAATACATCGATCTCAAAATTTAAGATATGCTGGAAAAAACTAGCTGAAGCAGTCACATAGTCAACTACACACTTTCCCCAATTCTTATTGTAACAAGTATAATTGCCCACTCCTTCGTCACCACCAATCCTTCCATTTACAATCTTCAAATCAAAGCTCTGACAAATTTCTAAAATTTGTCTTCCATTATTATTCACACATTCATCTTTATTATATCGTTTAGTATCTATACCATTATCTTTAAGGTAACTCTGACAATCATTATTGTCATTAGAGGCAACAAATCCAGTCAAATCTGATATAACATCCTCAATCACCATAAAATCATCAAGTAGACCTGTTCTTGCATTAAAGTCCCCAGTTAAACAAAAGGGACATCATATTTGCCTTTCAAATGTACCAGGTCCCGAGACAAGAGGTCAAAAACCTCATTAGTGTGATGGATAGAACATTCACATGGCAAGTAAACAGCACCTAATATAAAATCAAATCCTAAATACTTATTATCAATATAAATCCACAAAACAGACTCGGAAGTATAATACATCTTTCTGTGTATAGTGTTTGTAACTTTACCAAGACTGGGCCAAATTTATTATTATTTTGATGATTCCAGAACCTTGCAGTACACACCAATACTTATATGCTAGATGATCAACCTTTTCTGATCGATTCCACAACGTTTCTTTCACAATGCAATCGCATAACCAGAACTGGTCTATACCTTTAAGGAAATATATTTGAATGACTTATTTTCATAAAGGTTTTTGCTGATTCCTTACCAGCCAAGTAGCCACCAAGAAACACCCCAATCCGATAAAGACTTTGTCGACGGCATACGCGACATCAAACTTCTCGGGAGACGCTCTATCCCTCACAACAAAGGTTACCATCATCGACCTCCCTCCTAATGACATTGCGGAGATACATGACGTCACCAACATGGCGTAGTAGTTGACCAAATACACATCGCAGAGGAGAGCGGCGATGTTCATGATTGTAGTGAAGAGATAGAGATTGACAGGTTTGAAGAGGTTGTTGGTAAGCACACCTACAGTAGCCCTGCTGGTAGCATTTCCTATTGCTGCTGAGAAAGCCATGATAATGGTGTTCCGAACAGAGATTCCCTTTGCAGAGCATGGGGTACAAGAAAGGAATGCCAACCGCAATAGACCATGTAAAACGCGAAATTTAAAACAATTACCAGATTGAACCAAGGGTCCACGTAGAAATCAGATTGGCGAAGGCTGTTGGTGATCCTACAAAGAACACCAGTCCTGTCAGTGTTGTCCCCTTTATAGAATAGTCGATCGTAAAAAGAAGAAAGTTAAATAATGTAGTTTTAACCTTTTAACCTTTTTACAATACAAAAGTAGACATTACATCTTCAATTCTCTTCTCGGTACAAAGGCCATGATATCAATACAAGAGTAGGTAATTTATTTATGGAAAAGAACTAAAGAAGTATCTTGGTATCCTAAAATGTCATCGTACGAAGGGTGGACGAAACCCTCGTCCCTATCCATTACTGTTTCCGAGGTGCGCACCCGACTTACCAATTAGAGAACTTCTTTTGAAGTCGGACAAAATATTGTCGAAAACAATTTATCATTTATACAAGACATCTCTTTAGACTAGTCAATCTCGGCTACAGCACACGGGACCTACAGCCCACGATATCGATAATGTACATTGATGTACGTCCAGCGAATCTCCTGTTAAGTTGTCAACATCATGGTCAAAGGATCACAAGACCAACAGGCCACAAGACCGACATGTTGGTCTCCTCGGCCTTCTGATATTTTTTTTAAGGTTCGCGAGACCGCCAATGTCAGTCCCATGAAACTATCGTATTGCGGGCTATCGGTCTACTGGGAATTTCTAGTCGAATTTAACTGTTGTGTCCTGACTGGTACTGCTGTTGCATTCTTCTTCGTCGGTACACTCTGGGAGTGACCTTGCGATAATCTGAAAACCATTTCTCTGTGTGCTACTCTCATCTGATTCCAACTTAATTGCAACAGCACATGGGATAAAATTTGCCATCAGAGCGCTTATGATGAGCAGTCCACCTCTCCAACCGTAAGCTTGACGTAGGAATTCACCTACGAGCGGTAATAGAACCATTCCGGCGCCAAAGCCAGTCGCACCAAGGCTGTAAAGTAGGTTGAAATTCTCATTAGCCACACGGTGCAATGTCATGGTACAGCATACCGATACCATACAAAATCCAAGACCTGTTAACCATGAAAAGATAACATGTGGGACAATTTAAATTGAACTATCATATCGAAATATAATTCATAATGACTGTATGCAAGTTTCAAATTTTCAAGTTTCAAGTTTCAAGTTTTAAGGTTTTATTTCCATTTTCAACAAGAATATATAAATTATGTACAATAAATTAATTACAAACAAAATTGTACAAAGTACAAATGTATTAGATGTACAAGAGTTTATCACGTACGCCATGTTTCAGAGAAGGCAGATAATGTAATATTCTAAACCTCTGATTCTGCAGAGTTGCGGGCATTTCGCTACTGGACCACTATGTCACAATATTTATACAAGACAAGAGCGAAAGCTATATTGTATGGGCAATTGTTCCTCTCATGCGTCGAATACATTAAAATATAAGTGCATGTAATGTTCACATTTCGTAAACGCAATAAGACACGATTAGTACGCAAACTATTCCATATGTAAATATTCTTATGAAGAATTTAAGATTTTCTTGGGAAATAAACATTTGTATGCTATGATAATGATGATGAGGAGAAGGATTATAATATCTTCCTCCTTATTATCATTATAGTATCATTATAGTTGATTTTGTTATTGTTATTGTTATTCGATTTGCATTTTTTAAAATTTTTAATTTTCACGTTGTTTCCACAAAGTTGATAAGAGTAAATAGAGCTCAATAATTAACTCACCGTCTTAACTGCTTATAAAAATCTATAATTTAATCAACAGTACTGTTAGGGTAAAAGGAAAAGGTATTTTGAAATTGCTAGCAGGTTCAATGTACAGTTTCTTACCAGTTATTGAGAGATAGGTTGTCAATTGAACGTTGCTGGTTGCCATGGAAGTCAAGGCCATGCCAATTGAAGGGAGACATGTACCAGATATCAGAAGCAGACGACGAATGGAATGGTGGCGATAGAGGGCAGCAACTATGGGAGCTGCATGGAGACAGAAACAATCTCAGGCTTATATAATTTGCAACATTAAAAAAAATAAGTAACTGATATACATCTATTTCAAATATAAATCATGAAATTACAAAATATATTATAATAATAGTAATATCATTGATTGTGGAGAGAAACATAAAACTCATAAAATAGGTAAATCATCAATTTAATACTGAAGAAAGAAGTTGTCTAATAAGGGATACTTTGAAAGTGTCTCGAAAGGTTAACTCTCTGATGAAAAGGGGTATATTGTCCCACGCTCTCGAAGAAGCCACCGGAAGACGTTTTTCTGTTGATTAGAGTCTGGATTTAGGAACAAATTATTAGTATATATTTGTCAGTTGTTGAGCAAAGTTTACGAGCTGGTGTTTATATTTTAATAATATATATATTTGGAAGGTGTCATTAAGATATTCAGGTGCCATATGATTTAGAGTTAGGAGACATGCAAACAGAGATTAAACAGTATGCGTTGTTGTAGAGTTAACCGGTGAAGTTCCTTGACTCCAACGGGAGAAGTATAATTCGAAGAGCGAAGTGAAGACGACCATTTATAGTCGCTTTCACGTCACCTCATGAACCATATACAACTATATATATATATTTGGATAGTCCTATTATACAACAAGATCTTCTAACTTATGATATATGACAGTTTGCACTTTTCTAATATATTGAAACGTATCATCCGCTCAATCTGACTTGTGTGCAAAGAACAAATTAGCATTTTTGCACGAAAAAGTAAAAAAATTTCAAAAGTGCGTTTCTTTCCAGCATTTGGGTGCCCGGGAGTCACTTGGGTAACCTTTCAAAAAGTATAATATAAAATAAGAATATGCAATTTGTCTGTACTTTTGTCGGAAAAAACATAGAAATCCAGCACAATGTCGTCTCTTTTTGCATTGGAGAAGAGCAAAATAGCGAGTTTCAATAACACTTCGGCCGCTCTCGCAAGCACCAATCGTTCCATTGTGGTCAGGCGGCTTTATGGTGAGCGGCTAATGAATAATCTAATCGTTAGCTGTCTTCTGGTATCAAACTTGTTTTTATTGATTGTATATTTTTGTCGGAATGAACTTCGAAAACATAAACACTTACCAATAACCTTCAGCGTCTGAAGTCCCGGAAGCACGCGCAAATAATGACGTCATCATCGCTAAATCGACGTCTTTTATCGTAAAATCCTACACTTTCACAATGTTTATACAGCTTTTATTTTATTATTAGTAAAATACATGTAATTTGTAATTTTTAAATAAGACCCATTTTACTTTTTAATTTACTGGATCGTACCATTAAAGTCGCCGGGTAGAACGATGCATTTTCCAACCACGCCGAATTTCATTTACGTATCGACATTCTGCTAAATGAGTTCGTGTTGTTTTTCAAGAATCCACTGCTTTCTGCTCCACTAAATATCCATGTGCGGAGTCTCGTTTATCAACTAAATGTATCCAAATGTATGGATGCTTCCTTCCCAGGTGTTTGTGGTGATGAAGCATTTCATTCACCTGCTATTATCCTTTGTTCTCCAATTGCCAGAACGCAATTGCATTTTAGTTTAATAGTTTCATTCAATAAGTCAATAAAATACTATGTTCTGCACAACAAAAACAATGTGTGTCGCTATTGTACATGTACTGTGCCTCTACCCTCATTGTGTCATAGTTAATTTACCCATTCGCATAATGGAACTACCTGTCCGATGAAGCCAGTGGCCCGTGACTCCTGAACACTCAATACTGTGTGGGAGACAGTTTGTGTTCAACTTCTTTTATGAGACAAATCCACGCAAACATTTCCAGTGAGTTTTATTTCTGCATTTTTCCATATACAATAATAACTGAATAACAAAGAACATATAAATGTTATGTATATAATACAAATATGCAAACAATAATAACTTTATTTCAAAATGAGATTTATATACATACATATAATAACCAACTATATATTTCTATAATATCTCATTTTAAATTGAAAGTATTACCCAAACTATCTGTGGAAAAAGTGCAGGAGACCGCCATCATAAGCGACGCTTGACTAGGATGGTTGCCTTAAAAGAAAAATCTTATTATTTTTTGAAGTTTAAATGAAAATGTGTTCTTACGATCTGTGAGTGTGAAGACATAGAAACAGAGATTAAATAGAATGCGTTGTTGAAGAGGTAAGGCCAAGTAACAAAGTTTACGATTTTCTCGTCCCCGCCCGCCTCCTTTTTGGCCGCCGCCTCCTTTTGTTTATTATTTACTACTCAGCAAAAAAAAGCAAAAGGAAAAAAAAGGCTGTGATGTACACTTTGTATAAATAGCTTCTATAGCTAATTCAAGCTGAACACATGTACATATTACACTGTTTCTGAATTTTGGAACTTGCTTAGCAAGTGGACTAAAATGATAGGCCTACAAATCATTTGTTTTGTTATACATTGCATCAGTATACTCAAATAGCACAATAGCTGTGAATGAATCTACCATGGCCAGCCATATTTAGCATGGCGGCCATCTTGGAAAAAATAGTAAATAGTAAAGCGCTGCCTCCTCCGTTTTTGAAAAAGTCCGGACGAGAAACTCGTTACTTTTTTTACTTGGCCTAACCGGTGGATTTCCTTAATCGAGGAGAAGTATAAGTCCGAGTTCCAAGGCAAAAGATTAATTTAGCGGCTCGAAAATTAAATTGACAATGAGTGCGGTTGCGTACGGTACAGATATTCAAGAGGAGATCAGTACATCTGTCACAATGTAATTGGAATTTCTTTCATTCTAACCCCTCTTGACCCTGTCGAGTTGTATAGGCAGAGAATGTAATAGACATGTGCTAGTTGAATGGATGTGTTTTGTCGGCAATTTAGGCACTAATTTAGGCCTAGGTCAACTAACTGGGGTTCTTTAGTCTAGCATGTGTTTCTCTTTGTAGGTGTGTGTCGAAAGGATGAGGAGAATGTTGATAGGGCAGTTTTGTATAGAGGGTTCAGTAAAAGTAATTTTGATGGGACAGTTTTGGCATTAGAGAAATACGAAGAATTTTAAGGAGTTTACTATTGAGAGAACCAAAGTGGGTTGGAGATTTAGTGCAGTTTATATAGTCAGATTGCTTTGTAGATCTCGAGAGGATCAGACCTATCCGAACTTGGTCTGATCTGGGAATGAATGAGGGGTGTTGGACACGTAGGTGAATGTTACAGCCACAGGCTACATGCATGCTGCTGGCATAGCAGACTTTCCCTATACTTTAGGACCAGGCAAGGACCAGGCAGCACAGGCCGTACGTGGTAGAAGCCTCATCAGCCCTCACCTCATCTTGACTCATTGTTTTGACATCTGAACTGTACGGTATAGAAATATTCCCCTTTTAATTTGTTACCTTATTTGTAATTATCTGGAAGGAAGGTTATTTCATTTCATTTTCTGTGTACTATAAGATAATGGATATTTGTTTTATCTTGCATCATGATGTTGAATAAGGAATAGTTAACCTTGCTTACTTTGTTTGCTTAGAATATAACATGTATACAAAAATGCATTGTACTGAGAAGTTATATATTTCACTATATATAAAGACATATATGTTATTTTACAATTTCCAGATGAAATATATATATTTTCTTTGGGAAATATTGAATGTTGGAACTTGGAATTATTGATTGATATATATTGTGATACATGTATAATGATATACTGATAGAACGATATATACAATGACATGATCTACTCTTATACTCTTATTTCACATTGAATCCAAATCCCTTTCATTTTGTCATTTATTTGTGTGTAGGGGAGACCGGTAACACTTTTTCCAATTCTGACATATCAACTTTCTTATAGTTAAATACTTACTTAAAGGTATATGAAATGAAAGATGCATATCTTGGCTTGAAATATGACTAGGTTTGGGTTAAGTGAAACAAGTTATTTTGAAGCCATTATCATTTTAAAACCGGAAGTCAAGTGTCACATTTGCCCCACAACACGGGGCAATTGTAACACACCCATGGGGCAATTGTAACCACATACAGTTGTATACCAACAAATCATATACCTCAAAAATATATTTTTTATTTGTGTTTTTTTTAAATGACGTTTTGGACAGATTTTCAACAATTAAACAGCACTTAACAGAATCCCAATAAGATAAAAACTATGACAAATGCTTGACTCATTTACATAATATATTTTCCAGGTACGTGGGGAAAATTATACTAGTTGTAACGTTGTTACATTTGCCCCCGAGGAGGGCGGCCATTTTTTTTTGTATCTTAGCATTAGTATTCGTCGTTGAAATTATCGCCAAATACAGGCCTAAAAACTTATTTTTGACCAAATAAAAATGACAGTGATAGCTAATAAGCATATATTTGTCCAGACCAAAAAATATTAGGTGATTCAAGATTTTACCTCCGTGCTAAAAAGAAAACGATCTTTTGGCTGTAAAAAGTTCCTCGATGTGTTGATGACCTGCCTACCCTCAGGACAGCATGTGGAGCAATGAAATGCGCATGCTCTGTGCAGAGCGTATACGTATAGCTATCTATGTACACTATATTTACTCTTGAAGTCGCATGATTATTTTCTTGTAATACATAGTCATTTCAGCAGAATCTAACCTATCGTCAGACTGGTAATTTACCGTACTTAGATCTGACAACATCGGACAAAGATTTTTAGCCAAAATATTTGTTCTAAAACTTCGTCAGTCATCAGGGCCCTCGCATATGGAATTATCTGAATATGAATGTTACATCATGCAGTTATTTAAGCTCATTCAAAAACAAATGTAAGTCAAACTTATCCATTATCCATTCATAATCATTAAGTTACTACAATGTATATTATTTAGATTCGTTTTGTTATAAGGGCCCATCACTCTTTTTGTGGCTGGTCCAGGTCAGTCTTGTGTCACGTTACCTGCTTACGTGTATATATGAGTATGGGAATGACTTGCACCAGTCACAACTGACTGGGCCCCGAATCCTGACCCTCCCCCTCCTTGTGTGATTGATTGTATACGTGGATGTGTGTGGTGATTCATCATCGGTGATTTAACAGTTTGTACAATGTAAGTGTAACCTTTAATAGAATATTTTTCTTACTTTTCATTTATGTACACAGTTTGATTATGATGATGTACTAAGGGAACTTTTCAACCCACAAGCTTCTGCTTTTTTGGTTCCCCCTTTTTTTTTCCTTATCTATTATGTTGCTGTTCATGAAATGTAATTGTAATTGTATTTGATGTAAAAATTGTAATGATTTGGAAAAAAAACAAACAATAGAATTGAAAAAATGCATAAAAACACTGGTGGGCCCCTAAAACATAAAATGTCGGCACTTTAGGCACCGCTGTTCGAAAGAATGAGTCGGTGGCATCTTTTTTAGCAATAAATTTTACTTAGGAATCCCCAATAAAATATAGGTGAGCAACATTTCCCTGTTAGAACCGTATATACTCCCAACAGTGAGTATAGTTTACCATTAGTGTAAGCGAATCATCACAAGTGGACCATGCAGGATACTTTAAGAGATAATTTGGCAGAGGATTGGAGCGGTCGTAGTAGCAAGAGTTGAGATTTAGATTCTCACCTGGAAAGTTGCAGAATGCAGTAAAGAGACCAAGAGCAATTCCAATATCCGTCGATGTAGTTCCAAGACTAATGTTGATATCTTCAAAGGAGATTCCAATGGTCTTAACAATACCTATCTGCCCGGATGACCTTAGGAAGGTACACAAAACCAGAGGTAAACTTGGAGAAGTTAAAATCTCATAAAAACGACCCATGGTATGCTTATGATCGAATGAGCAAAAAATCAAAAGTCGTGCTGCACTTTAATTGGTAACTGGGTAAACATATACGACAAGTAAAATAGACGTGCAGAACATTGACAGAACTCCATAAATATCAGTGTACCATTGTCACGCCTGAGCACCAAACTTGGTTTACGGTTGAACAGTAGTGCGATACTTTGGACAAAGAAAAAAGCTACCAACGCTCCAATATGCACTTGAATACATGTAGTTAAATAACAAACCTCGATCGCCGGAAGCTTTATGACCTGTATTCTGTATTTGATCATTCAGTGCATAAAAGGAAAATTGTTAAAATCCATTCCCTATACAGTCTTTTAGAAGAAACTGCTCGCATGGATCGCTCTTAACAATCACATAGAAACACAATCAGGGGCGGCGATCCCGGGGGGGGGGACACGTCCCCCCACAATTTTTTTAGGGGGGATCGTCCCCCCCTGAAAATTTGAAAAAGTGCACACAAAATATGTATAGCAAATACTGACTAAAGGCTGCAATACACTTTAGGCTCTGGAGTCCCCAAGAGTGCAGCGTTAAGACAAATATAAATGCAAAAAGTCTTCTCACTCGGTAGCTACGCTCCCTCGCATAACATCCTTCAAAATGTCCAAGTAAATATTGTAAAAAGTGAAGTGTGAAAAAAGTATATTGCTTGATTTTATACTATAATTTGCTAAGGAATGTAGGTTTTTAATACAACAAAACTTCAAAAACCTGTGAGGAGGTAGTCACTTCCGTCACCTTCACCCCTCTCGTTCACTATGCTCCTCGCACTTGCGTACTGTTGGGGGCTTTGGGGCAGTTCCCCCCAAATAAAATTCAAACGTGGTTTATTTCAAATTTGATACCAGTGATTTACAAATGTTGCTGAAATGGCATGATTTTTCCGAGCTTCCGGGGCTCTGCCCCCTGGACCCCACCGGGCCCTAAGGCGGCCCCTTGATGCTCATCTGATCGTAATTTAATGCCTAAAACCCCTGAGCTTCTGGGGGCTCCGCACCCTGGACCCCACTCCAATTAGTGACCTGCATGCCAGTGTCACAAATAAGGTATCAAAATTTGCTCATCTGACCGTAATTAAATGTCTAAAACCCCAGAGCTTCATGGGGCTCCGCCCCTTGACCCCCACCGGGGTTTTGCCCCTGGACCCCACGTCAATTTACGCCCCACTTGCTTCGCTCGCTTTGCTCTACCTGATCGTAAATACTTAAGCGCCCCCCACTTTGAAAAACGTTCCACGGGGTCTGCATGTAACATGTAAGAGTGGTAGTGATGCGGATTTTTGTCTGCCCCCAAAAAAAACCCCGTTTTGCTCATTACGCCACTGCTCCCTCGTCCCGCGCATTTCGTCCCCCGGTCATGAAAAGAAATCGCCGCCCCTGAACACAATAGAAAAATTGTATTTTCTATACAAAGGAAAAAAATGCACGAATGTCAAATCAAAGTCTCAAAATGAATTTCTTGGGGGTCATTCAAAAGGAGGAAAAAAGCGTGCAGAAAAAGAAATTCTCGAATGAGATCATCTCATATTCACAAATATGCTTATTTTGTCTCCAGCGATGTATTCACTGTTGTGCTTAAATTTTAACATCACAAAAATAGGTGACAGAGATGGATGGTCCAGCATTCAGGATTCAGTCAACCGTCTGGGTTTGGATTCGAATCTACGATCTTTGGTTCAACAGGCAAACACTTTACCGACTTAGCCAAATATAAAAATAACAAGGCCTCCTTTTGTTTAACTTTTTTCCAGTACTAAGCATTCTGTAATGCTTCTAAATGGTACAAGGATTATTAGAATGACATGATTTCACTATAGTATAATTTTTTTTTAATTATGTAAAATGTGACTTTCAGTGATTTGAATCGTCCCCTTTTAAATACCCAATAATTAAGCCTATTCAGGCAACAGTTAGCTTCCTTTCTTCGACAGCCGTCACCTCTTTTTGGGGAATATTTTTTCTCTCCAAATTCACACACTTTTCGCCATGAAAATGTCAAAAGCTCGAGGCAATTCTTGTTGTCGCCGGAAACGTGATGTCCGGGTGAAAGACGTGCGGAAACTGTTCATGTATGAAGGAAGAGAGTAAACAACCGACTACTAACATGACTAACGCACTTGGTAGCGGGTGTAGGGGAGGTCCTTCTAAAGTTTCGGCATGATCATTTCAGGTAATACACTTTGATTATAAAGAAAATGTGCCCCCGTTCGTCCTCCTGATATATACGAAGGGCACAAAGGATATATTTACAAAATGTGATGACCTCCTTTTTTTTCTTTGCCTGTCAGATAATTCTGAGGAAATAAGTACCATAAAAATCGAATGACCTTTTTACTTGTTATAACATTTCAGGCCTCAACCTATCCCGCCAGAGAATCCCGGATCCCCCAATGTTATTTTGTATACATTTTTATAAAGAGTTTCTTGCATTAAATCCAATCTGAATACAGCCCTTGAAGTTTAAGTTCGGCATTGAATGCATTTATGCATAAATCATATTAAATGAAAGGTGACTTAAAAGGTAACACATGTAAGATGATAGCAGCACCCCTTTCCTGATGTTGCCACCGTACAAAAGGTATACCCCCCCCCGCGATCACAATGTATATTGTTATTATTATTATTATTATTATTATTAATATTATTATTATTATTATTATTATTATTATTATTATTATCATTATCATTATCATTATCATTATTATTATTATTATTATTATTATTATTATTAGCCCATACTCATCAAAGGACTAAACCTGAAGTGGCCAGACTGGCAAGGTCTAAATCGAATGCGGACGAGAATGGGGCGGTGTAAGGCCAACATGGCAAGATGATGGGCTATGCCCATGAAGATTCAATTCAGTTCAGTTCAGTTTATTAATATCATCATTTCACAGCCTCGGCTGAATTGCATGACAATTTACAATTAAAAACACATTATATTTCTTTAACCATTGTTTCAAATAATACCAGTTAAAATACAATATAATAAACGAAGACAATAAATCTTAGTCAATACTTAGTTCATCTTCTACTATAAGCAATAAGAATAATTCAATCATGTATTTTTACTGCTTATACGAAGTAATAGAATCAATTCATTTTTAGGTCAAGAACATGGCATACACGTCAACTATATAGATTTTCTAAGAATAAATTGTTCTTATTTTAAGTGAGAAGTAAGTACGAACAACCAAATTCATGGCATAAGAAGCAAAGATTTTCCGCAACAGAATATTGAATAGATTATTTTTAATATATATACAACATCAAATCTTTCCATTAATATTATGTAATTTGGTTTTGCATCATTCAGTAGAAATTGGGTAAAAACGTAATTGATATGGTAATTTAGTGCTTAATTGAACAGAAAAAGAAACTTGTTGATACTTGTGGTGCTATGCTCATGTTCATGCTTCAATAAGCAATTAGGCCCCTGGAAATATAAATATAATTGTATAGGAAATATGTTCTGATTTCAAAAATTATCAATAATTAATAAATAATGATTAGTGATACCGGTTTCGTCAAAAAGATATTGGTATACATTATTTTCTTCTATTCACCCCAATCATACAACCTTGACAATCAATTCAAATTTTATTGATTAAAATCCAAACAATTATCATCATTCTAAATTTTTTAAAATAACATTGGATAACAAATTTCATATTGTAACAAACATAAATAATTGAGTGTAAGAGTAAAGATGACAATAACCAGGAATGACAAAAATTAACGTACTCCTGCATGTCTCTTCTGGAATATAATACAGGGATGAAAATAAATCAAATTACTCCTAAAGGCATCGTTGAACAATGTTAACTCTGAGATGCACGGCCCTACGTGTTATCAGTGTCTGTGATGTGGTGTAATATTGAAGCCCTAAAAAAATTGCGCTTCAAAATGATCATGAAGTGCCTCAAAAAATCAGTCGCGCTGCACGATGTGACGTCTTCCAATAAATCAAATTACGGCCTCCATGATTGTGCGACTCTTGGCTTTTTGATCGGGTTTTTAGTCAATTTCTCGACTGTATACTCATAAAGTAGACCCATCTAATAAAACAACTAATACAGTTTTTAGCTCGTGTAATAGTGATATGCACTGCACTTGGTTAAGTCACAATGAGACGGACAATGAACTCGACAAGTTTCGTTCATTATCCTCAGACTGTGACTTAACCTGCGTGCAGTGCTTTTCACTATGATGCACTCGCAAACATGTATTATTTGTATTGAATCCCACGAACTGATGAGCATATTTCACGAGTCGGCACGGAGAGTGAAATATTCTCAAAGCGAACGCGATAAACCCTTGTATGCCACGAAATAAAAGCCATTCAGTGTTATTGTTATTAATTGTATGAAACTAAGTATCTTACTTTTCACCATTATACATCCTTATGTTTCCAGGTTGGCTCAAAACCCTTCATACTCATTATTATAATATGAATTGTCCATACCTCATTTATACATAATATACAAAACTTCAAAAGTCTTCAAGCACCTTTTCAACAACTGAAAATCTAATTTAAGGTTACATTACTTAAGATAAGGGAGGCTGAAATGACAAAAGAAAAGCTGAACAAGTTTATTCGGGGAATGCCACATAAAAGTCAATTTGAAGGAATAGAAACATTATTTTAAGAAATTATTAATGATAAACATAATATAAAATCGTTGTGGTAATGTAAAGACCGCCTAACAATGGATCCGACACATTTTTAGATATAAATTCGAATCATGTCTCGAATTTATTTATAGAGAAAATAAAGATATGCCTATATAATATATCACGGGAGACTTTAATATCGATATGTCCTTACCTTATACTGTTCTTGGCCAACACTTTACTAATTTATTATCTTCATTTTCTTTTAATAAATAAACGACCATGGATTACTAAAAGTATAATTAAATCAATATCTACTCCAATTCGTTTATATAAAATAACACTTCGATCACCTACAACTGAAATTCAAAATGAAATAAAAAAGTACCATAATAAATTGACTTCAACTATTCGTTTGTCACGCAAATTATACTATTGTTATAAAATTGAAAATAGTAAAGATAAGATTCAATCATTATGGTAAACAATTGATGACATTTTAGGGAAGAAAAAGGATACTCCAAACAATATTGAATTTAAAACCAATGAGCATCACTTTCAAGACCCAAATGATGTTGCTTATGCATTCAATAAATACTTTACTAATATTGGACCAGATTTCGCTTCCAAAATAATCAATAAAAACAATGATTTTTAAAATACCTAAATGATAACGTTATTAATCCTTATTTGTTAATCCAACAAATATTCAAGAGATTTTAAAATGGTTCGTTCATTAAAATGCAGTAAATGTAGCGGCTATGAAGACTTAATAAGTAAATCTTTATTTTAAAAAATAATTCACTTCATATCATAGCTTCCCCGTTATCACATTTCTTTAATTTATTTCTTTCCCAAGGGTTTTTCCCGATCCACTACAAATTGCGAAAATAATTCCGATATATAAAAAGGATGTTCAATCTAAAATTGCAAACTACCGACCGATTTCTTTACTAGCAAGCATTTCAGAAATATTGGAAAAAATAGTATTTAAACGGTTAGATTATATATAATAGACATCAATATGTTATTTTAAAAACTTAAACATCTAATATTTCAACCGTAAAGTGCGGAGTACCACAAGGCTCTATCTTAGGTCCCTTACTGTTTTTAATATATATGAATGATATTGTTAATGCATCACCAATCCTAAAATATGTTTTGTTCGCAGACGATACTAACGTATTTTATTCGCATAAAGACTTAAGCATTTAACTTAAATAAATTATCGTCTTGGTTCAAATCCAAGAAACTCTCTCTATATATTAATAGGACTAATTCTATTTATTTCCAAAACGTACGCTCTAAACATGTACTTCGTCAGCGATAATATTATATTTATAGATGACATGCCCATAATTTAAAAAAGTTACAAAATTCTTAGGTGTATTGATTGATTCGAATCCAACTTGGAAATAGTCATATTAATAACATTTGCATGTTAGTCTCGAGAGGCATAGGCATTCTATATAAATTATAAATTAAAATATTATCTTTCACAAAAGTCACTATTTATGCTTTACAATCCTTTCATTTTGTCATACATGTCATAGTATGGGATAAAAGTAAAAAATATAAATTATGTTAATATATCGTCTCCAAAAGAAAGCATTCCGTATTTGTACACAATCACAGTGTTTAGCCCATACTGATCCAATATTGTAAAACTAAAAACATTAAAATTTGCTGATATTTCCATTTTTCAATGCAATCTTTATATAAATTTTGGATAAATACTATACCATTGGCATTTCGAAATATTTCTGTTTACAATAGTAATATACATTCTTATCCTACACGACACTCATCCGACTTCCATCTACTACTAATACAAAAATTATAATGGCCTATAAATCGATAAGACACCATGGTCCAGATATTTGGAATGCTTTACCTGACACTATTAACCACTCTGCATCTCTTTATTCATTTAAAGCCTCGATGAAAAAATATTTAATATCCAAATATTCATAATTATTATACGGGTCTCAACGATTTTAATTTTTTGGTTATATAAATTAATTTAATATGGCCAGTGCATGAACAATACGAATCGAACACTTACTTCACCTGCACACACCCACAGACACACACTTGTACATTTTTTCCCTTTACTTTCTTCCCACTTTTTATTTAGATAATTTCTGAAATACATACTCCTATAACAGCGTCATGTACCCCGGCTGCTATCGACTCAAGCATTCATGCTTATAATAGTTGGCCTCTGCATTTATCTTGATTCTTTGACTTACCTCCATATTTTTAAATTTTCAATTATATATATATGCATTTTTTGGTGTATTTCAGTTGTCACTTTTCATGTAAATCAATTATATTATAAACCACTATTGTTATTTGAATATTTTGTATTGAATTTTTCAATAAATACAGAAACATTTATGTATTTATTGCATGTGCATTTATAGACCAATATTGCGTTAATTGCGTGTTAGAATTAGTCACGACGACGTTTTATGCATTCAAGTATAGTTCAAAGGAAACTACAGCGCATAGTTTACAATATATTACAAGATATAAACAACAATTGCGTGTTAGAATGATATATATTAATTGCGTGTTAGAATCAGTCCCCACGACGTTCTATATATTTAAGTGATTCAACGAAAACTACATCGCATACTTAACAAGTACCTTACAAAATATATACAAGTTGAGAAAACTGCGTGTAACAAGTGTAAAATAATTTTGAGTTCATTCAAACAAACGAAATAGAGTAACAATAATCATTTGGATAGTTTCCTCAAACACATTACGGGGGTTGAGGGCTATACGACACGCCTTACAATCACCAGGAAGATGATAGGTTCCGAGTATCTTCCTTGAGGTAAACACCAGCAGAAAGTGTTAGCCAATTTTGAAAGAAGGAGGGTCTTCTTCTTATCGGGTCACTACACAAGTCCGTCCAGTAAAGCTAATAGAACTTGAGTAGTGTGGTTAAAGGATTCACAGATTTTCATCTGACAGGGACCGCGACGTGAACGCTCCTTCAATGGACCCACACACTGTACAATAACAATTAACATTTATTAAAAGAATGAAGCGATTACAATTATCATTATTTTGCGGGGGAGTTAAGAGTTCTAATTGAGCAAAACCAAATACTATTTTTCAAGTAGCAGGATAATCCATGCATATATTATAACTGGTTTTTATATTGACCTAATTGGTTTCTGCATCATCTTTTACTTTAGCTGTTATAATTATGCTTTAGAACACATATTGATAAATAATGAACACAGAGGAAATCAAACAAGTGTATTGGATTCATAATAGGGGATGAAGGCTATAGAGCATAATGTAGCTTAACCCTAATAAGGCCGGAGGGGCCATTATGGCCCCCCCCGCAATTTTTCTGATTGTTCGGGAACGCATACGGATGACGCCCGCCATGACTTTTTTCTTTCCAGTTTTGCGCATCTCTTAAAACAATTCTTTTGAAAATCGGACGTACAGTTACAAAGTCACGTGACCTTTTGTGTGTACATGTCAGCCCGAAAATCGCTCATTTTCGTGATTTGTGTACAAAACATATGGAAATATCATTTTTCCTAAAAAGAGATAAAACATTGGTTATTTGGTCTTGTTTGAAGTTTAGGTGTTTGTTTTGGGGGTCAAAATAGTTGAATTATAGTTAGAAATGAAATAAAACAACAAAAACAATAAAATACATAAGAAATTGTTAAAACAAGAGATAACATAAGGAATAACCTGGCTCTCCCAAAATTTGTTGTCGTATTATTATTCCAAATGGT